>VWZT01014770.1:121484-145207 GCA_013397055.1 Pachycephala philippinensis
GTGTGCTCACTGTGGTCATTTCTGCCCCCGTTGCAGGTGTGCTCACTGTGGTCATTTCCCCCCGTTGCAGGTGTGTTCATCGTTGCAGCCAAGCGCACTCCCTTTGGGACTTACGGGGGATCGCTGAAGGATTTCTCGGCCACCGACCTGACGGAACATGCCGCTCGAGCCGCGCTGGCCGCGGGCAAGGTCNAAGTGAAAGGGGTGAGTAGCAATTTGCAGTGTAGTGTTTCCTGTTTGTGTGTGAGGGATGTATCCTGCGTGATTTGAGGCACTTGGGAACAAGGCGTAGCTTGCTTTTTTTAGTGCCAGAGGTAGCTTAAATGAGGACGAGCTGACCTCCTAAAAATATGTATCAATTAAGTGGTTGGTTGGTAATCCCAGGTACATTTCCCCTGTTTTAATGGCTCGAGCTGTGTGACTCAGTGATTAGTGGTTTTTCACTGGGTTGTATAAATCTGTTTCTGTATCAAGGCTGTAAGTGATTTGAGTCCATTTCTCTTGTGTTTTCTGCAGAACTTTTTTTGAGTGAATATGAGTTTCCTTTGAGCTGGGAGGATACATGCCATGATTGGCAGAGACATTTGGACAATCGTGTCTTTTCCAAAGAGCTTGTGAGGAGGATGCTGTTGTATGCATTGCAAAACTGCACTTACCCACACATATAGATAGATCAGGATCTTTGTTCTAGGCAAGACAGCAAAGAACGTTTCTGGCTTTATTTTTTTTAATTTGTGTTCTGATTTCACCATTATTATTAAGGGTGGGGACTTTTATTTTGCACTGTATGTTTCAGGGATGCAGAAGAAACAAGTAACTAAGACAATAAGTGAAGAAACAGGTAGTATTCCTTTGGATTTTCAGCCAAAAGAGTAGCTTCAAATTATTCTGCCTCCTACAGCTACCATCTCATCTTCTTTTATTCAGCTTTTTAATTTTGTAAGAGTTGTCTGTGGCCTAGGAAAGAATTGCTGCATTCAAATCTCTTGTAATGCTTTCACATAAAAAAATAGCAATCTCCTGATAAAGTTTCTTTTTATTTTGAAAGTACTTTTCTATTCCTTTGCATCATACTTCCCCATCCCAGTAGATTTTTTTTTTAAATTCTGGTTTACTGATATTGTTTGATTAAGTTTAAATAACTGAATGTGTGACTATTTTAAACTCCCCTTCTTCAGCAGAAGTAACTTGGTTAATTTTAATTTTTTTTCTGAACTTGCATTAATATTGTAGCATTGTGCACAGAACTTTGTCTTTATAATACATTTTAGTTTAGGGGATGTTCCCCAAGAGCATAAGCATTCTCTCTGGTTTTGGGAGGCGTTCCCCTGTTAGTCTGAGCAATATTAATTTACCTTAATTGCAGCTCTCCAGCCAGGATCTGCCCTTGTGTCAGCCTGCTGTGTGGGTGCTGTTTTGAAAATGAGGGAGAACATTAAGTTGCTGACTTAACACACATGTTCTTTAAAATGCACATTGAGACAGTGACACTTTCAGATCCTGTAGGATGGTGTCTGTTTGAACTGAATCAAAGTGCTTCTCGTGGGTGGTAGGATTTCTGCTGAACATGCACTGTCTTCTGTCAGGGATGCAATTACACCATTCTACTTTTCATCAAGACTTGTTTGCTTTCCAAATCAGTGAGAGTGTGACCAAACCTCTTGCCTGTCCTGCCTGCAGAGCTCCTCAGATGCGATCTACATTGCAAGACACGTTGGTTTGCGTGTGGGAGTTCCCATGTCCGTGCCAGCCCTCACCGTCAACAGGCTCTGTGGCTCTGGCTTCCAGTCCATTGCCAACGGCTGCCAGGTACAAAGCTGTATTTCTGTGTTAGTTGTAGCCTTTGTCAGGCTGTTTACGTGTAGAAACATGTCCTTTGTGTTTGGGATGAGTCTTGACATGGGTTTTTGGTAGAAATTTCTATTGTCCGGCACATTTTTTTGCAGGATTTCAGTCACCACAGTGCCACATTGTGTGGCTGGTTTTCAAAATCCAAGTATTGTAGCGATTTTTCTAGTTTAACATGAGGAATGCAACAAGTGTTAGCTGGTGAAATAGAGCTCAGCTGTGCGATAGTTGCATTCCACAATCTTGTTTGTTTGGACTGTAATTACTGGACTTCAGGAGTCTTTCATCTCTTGATCATTGTTTATATTCTCACCTGGCTAGCTGTGTGAGCAGCAACCTGTGCTTTTTAAGTGTGCTTTTGTTCAAAGATCCAAGCCTGTTATGGGTTAGGTAATTTGTAGCGTCACTTCTTTTAAAATAGAAGAGAATCAACTTCTCTTTGAGGAGCTGGCCAAAACTGTTGAGTAGGAGCACAGGGATTTGTGTTTCATTTACTCATACATTGCTTTTATGAATACTTAAACAAGCAGATTGTTGGTTTTGTGGTGTTTTTTTGTTTTTTCCTTGCTAAATAATTATTTTAGGTCTGATCCTCTAGAGGAAAAAATGTCAGAAATGTAGAGTTAAGGTTACATTTTGCAGTAACATCCACCTGACTGTTTTTCCTAGTGCTTTTTGCAAAGGCCATACACATGCTTGTCCATACTGAAAAAATCTGCTGGGGAATGTGACCACTTTTATTGAAAGTATGGTGGTGGGGTCCTTTTCAAAGATGTCGTTCCATCCACGCAGCCAGTGCTGCTTAGATGCTCACGGAGTTTTTAGTAACCACAGGAAGCCTCTCAGCGCATATTGCTACACACAAGTTATTAACTAGAAATCTCAAATGTGTATCAACATCATAGAACCATGGAGGTGTTTGGGTTGGAAGGCACATCAAAGGTCACCCAGTTCCACCCCCCACCACAGGCAGGGACACCTTCCACTGTCCCAGGCAGCTCCAAGCCCCATCCAACCTGGCCTTGGGCACTGCCAGGGATCCAGGGGCAGCCACAGCTGCTCTGGGGTAATTTAATTTTCTTTCATTCTAGTTCGTAAATAACCTCAATAGTCCAACTCTGTCAATCATTTTAAGGAAGCACTATTCTTGAATGCTCTGATGGTGCATTTAAGAATTGGGGCTTTTAGGTTTTGTGTGCTTTGCCATTGATGAATTAGTGTGTTTTGGGTATTTACTTTGGCAGCTACCTAGCTATTGTCTCCTAAAATTATGTCCCATTTTTTTCAAATCATAAGGTCTTACTTCAGTCTTTGAAGTTTAATTTGTGTTCCTTTTGAGTAGAGTGGGAGCTCAAAACCACCAAGCCTAACCATTTGTGAACCAAACCACAGAAGCATGCAGATGCCTAATGTCTTTGTTCCTCTGCTCTGTCATGTGTGCACACCCATATTCTCTTCTTCCTTCATGGTTACAATTATTCTTTGCTGAAAGGAAGAAAAAGGGACATAGCATGCAGGAGACAGACCCTAACCTTAACGGAAGGGTAAACCCTTCATAAATACACACACATGACTGAGTTTGGATTCATTCTGAGTTTGTTGCTTTGTAGGTGACAGCCTCTTTTTTTAACAGTTCTTATTTTCTTAGTCAAGCAGCAAGCTAAATCCTATATGTGTTCTGTTTTTCTGTGTTAACAGGAAATTTGCCTGAATGATGCAGAAGTTGTTCTGTGTGGCGGAGCTGAAAGCATGAGCCAGGCTCCTTACGCGGTTCGAAAGGTTCGGTTTGGGACCAGATTAGGAGCAGAACTCAAGGTCTGGTACTTCTTTTGTTCTCTGAGCAAAGCAGCGTTTAGTATCAGGACTGTGGGCACTAAATCCTTGCGAGTGAAATGACTGGAGATTAGATCTAGACTTAATAGTTTAAAGCATTTATCTAATATTCAAGCAGTATCAAAACAGTAGGTACAGGCAATTTTGTTAAGCATGCCAGTTTTTCAGCTTTTCCAAAACCATATTTGAATTCCTGTTCCGTGTTAAACATACCAATAAACTCTTAGACACAAAATTTAGTTCACTTGGTACATCTCATGCAAGTACTATGTGCAAAATGTCTGTGAAACAGAGGCACACACAGTTAAGGCAAGGCTAGTAATGCTGGCAGTAGGTAGACAGACTGGTAAAGAACACGTACACCTCCCAGCTGTGAGCATCTCTCAGTTGCAGAAGTGGAAACTTGAAGTTAAATCCATTGACAGGTAAATTATCTTTACATTTTCTTCTGAAGGTAAATCCTAGGTGAATACTGTGGGAAATGTTCATGCTAATAAATCGATAAATTATCTGTAGGCAACCTGAATTAATTTTACAAAGAGCCTTTAGTTTCCAGGAGGCTGCTGAACAGTTAGAAGCTGTCAGTAATAAATACAGTATTGCTGTGCTTTCTAATTTTCTTCTTCTGATGTTTCATGCAGCTGGAAGACACGTTGTGGGAAGCCCTAACAGATACACATGTTAAAATACCTATGGCAGTGACAGCTGAAAACCTGGCTGCAAAATACAGCATCTCCCGAGAGGACTGCGACCGATACGCGCTCAAAACGCAGCAGAGGTGCAAAGCTGGTGAGTAAATCCAGGAATGGAAGTGTTTATGCGACACCAGTTTCAGGTCTAGTCAGTTTTTATCATTGACTCAAAGTGTCCTCAGGGTTTCTCTGGCTCTTGGTGTAATTTATCCTTCTGTTTGCATACTGTAATTGGTGATTTTGTTGGCCCCGTGGCAGAAATAACCCACTCTTCGGGGGTTTGACTTTGAAAGTGTACTGAGTCAGGTGTTGTACCCCTCAGCAGGTTAAGTGGGAGCCCCTTTCCACTGCCTTCCTGTGCCTTCCTCAGGGGCATTCCATAGCTGTTGAGGCAGCAAACACGATTGGCCAGTCACGGGTCACCTCCTGCCTGAGCAGGATTCGTGTTGGTGAATGTCATTTGTTGGTGCCCCTTTGGTGGGATGCAGCATTGTCCCAGGCATAGCTGACTGCCCTCCTTTCTTTCCATTGCACGGCAGAACAGTCTTCCACAGTGACCCACATCCTTCTTGTGTGCCAGCCTGTGCTGTAATTCATCTAAATCCTTTTTCTTTCTTTTGCAATTCGAATGTTGTTTTTGAACGCTTGAACAGTCGGAGCACATGGAATCTGAAGAGGGGATGTTTGTTTAGGAGCTGTGTTTTAAACTGTTCTCTGGGTGGTTTATGTGCCCAAAGCCATAATTCAGAGGTGTTCAGCTCTGGGGCCTCCAACAGCACAAGGACGTGGAGCTGCTGCAGCCAGTCCAGAGGAGGCCACGGAGATGCTCCAGGGCTGGAGCCCCTCTGCTCTGGAGCCAGCCTGGCACAGCTGGGGCTGTTCACCTGCACAAGAGAAGGCTCCAGGGAGAGCTCAGAGCTCCTGGCAGGGCCTAAAGGGGCTCCAGGAGAGCTGCAGAGGGACTGGGGACAAGGCATGGAGGGACAGGACACAGGGAATGGCTTCCCAGTGCCAGAGGGCAGGCACAGATAGGATATTGGGAAGGAATTCCTTTCTGTGAGGGTGGGGAGGGGCTGGAATGGATTTTCCAGAGCAGCTGTGGCTGCCCCTGGATCCCTGACAGTGTCCAAGGCCAGGTTGGACGGGGCTTGGAGCAACCTGGGATAGTGGAAGGTGTCCCTGCCCATGGCAGGGCGTTGGAAAAAGATGAGCTTTAAGGTCCCTTCCAACCCAAACCGTCCTAGGTTTCTGTGATTCAGTCACTGTGAAGTTCAGGCCAAAAACCAGTAGAATGTGCAGTGGCCATTGTGGGACTCAACATACATCGCAAGCCAAAGGTGGACATAAGAAGGAAAGATCTAAGCATGCTTCTAGATTCTAATGATGGTGCATTTTAACAGATGCACTCTTGAAGGATGATTTTGTGTTTTTTCCAATGGGTGTAGAAGTGCTTTTTGTAACTTTTTTTCATCGTTTATTACCTTTCCTGCTTGTTCCTTGTTACCTAACTCCTGCCATTCCTGAAGCCTTCACTAGAAACTTCCTGTTTTCTAGGATTTTACCTTGCTGTTTTTATTTCTGCCTTTAGGACCAGATCGTCTTATCCCACAGTAAAGAGAGAGCCCTGTGTGTAATCAGGAAAGGAAAAGGTTTTGAGGAATTTATTGAGAAGGCCAGAGGTAGCTAAACAACATCAGATCTGACAATTTCAGTGTCTTTGTTTTAAATCTTTGTCTAATGTTATATTAGGTGATATGGCCAGATGCTTTTTTGGGCATCTTGGATACCTACAATGTCTTGAATTGTCTCAGGTTGTTTAGGCAGCTGAATCCCATTCCGAGATCTGGCTTGACAGTGAGAGCCTTTAGAGGAGCACCTTGAATAGGATTTTGATGAATATACAGTATCTTATCAACAGAAAAAATGTGGCTCAAGAGGTTTTTTCCACATTCCTCTCTGAGTGAGATTTACATCTTGGCCATCTGAGAAATGACAGAGCTGTAAAATAAAGCAGCAAAAAAAGGGAACACGTACTGAAAATAAACCTAGTGGTTAACAAAAAAAAACCAAACCAAAAAGAGTTCAGCTGTTTAAACCTGAAATAAAATTTCAATGTTTGAGACTTTCTTTGGAGAAGTGAGAGTGTACTTGTATGGTTTTTGCCCAATTTCTTACAAAAAACCAAAAAAAAAACCCAGCAATAAAACCCAAACCAGTTTATTTAAACAAAATAAAGCATAAGTATTTCTGTCCCTGAGCTTTTGGTTCAAATAGAACAAAAGTTGTGTGCACATGAAAATATGGTTGTTGGTCATGCTGAGCAATCATCTTGATGTTTTTATCGAGTCCTTTTATTTTCCTTTTCGTGGTTGCAGCTAATGATGCTGGCTACTTTAAAGCCGAGATGGCACCAATTGAAGTGAAGACAAAAAAGGGTAAAGAAAGCATGCAAAAGGACGAGCACCCAAAACCACAGACCACTATAGAACAACTGGCAAAACTCCCGTGTGTCTTTAAAAAGGATGGAACAGTCACGGCTGGGAATGCTTCAGTGAGTACATCAGACCCTTGGGTTGGGCAGGTGTCCCCTCTGTGGTTCTCCAAATTTATTGCCACTGTTTTTATCTCTCACCGAGTTGGCTGTCGGTGGTGTCTCCTGACGAAAATGACTTCTGATCCTGCAGCTAAATGCCCCCTGGCTGACTCTTCAAACCCCAGGGTGCCAGGGGATCCTTCTGTCAGCTCCTAAGTCCTAAAATTTGATTCTGTGGATTGCCACTGATCATGCAGTGAGACATTGGCACTTCCTCATCAGCCTTGAGTTGTGCAGTTGGTGGCTGCAGTGGCTGCGTAGCCACTCCACTTTCTTTGGGGAGCAGTGGTTGCTGAAGATTTGCTTTAAACTTACATTTTTTTAGTGGGCATGCTGCTGCTGCTCGTCTTTGTACCATAGCTATTGTCCTCTCTCCCCCAAACCACATTTTGCTCTTACCCAGAATATACTCAGTGCTTAGCAGCATGTCATTATGGACTGTTCCTATTACAGTCATTATCTTAATTAATTGATTAAAGTTCTTTGGGCCAGATGAAGTGCTGTGATCATAAAGTCTGAATTCATGCCTAAAATAGATTATAGCCGCAGTAAGTGTGGGTGTCTGTAAAGTATCTTTTATAATTAATAGCACATACATTATCCATTATTAATAGTTTTCTTGCAAGTCCGCAGAATCATATTTCCAGTGCCGGGAAGACTTACTTTTCTAACACGTTGGAATTCATTAAACATTTATCTATATTTAACTTTCTTTCCCCATCCTCAGAATAGTGAAAGATTGTCTTTTGTTGTTTTGAATAAACATTGTTAAATGTTAATTATAGTATCTTAGACTCAAGCCCTTTTTTGGGGGGTTTAGTTTAAAGACTGTGAGGATTCTTTTTCTTTGTATTTTCTCACTAAGAATGCTTCTCTCTCTTACTGCAAGGGTGTGTGTGATGGAGCTGGTGCAGTCATCATTGCCAGTGAATCAGCACTTAAAAAGCACAGTCTTACTCCTCTGGCAAGAGTAGTAGCTTATCACTCAGCTGGCTGTGAC
The DNA here is from genome assembly GCA_013397055.1 of Pachycephala philippinensis. NCBI lineage: Eukaryota > Metazoa > Chordata > Aves > Passeriformes > Pachycephala > Pachycephala philippinensis. The sequence continues at coordinate 129,451 of VWZT01014770.1, forward strand.
CCTTCCATCATGGGCATTGGTAAGTTGCAATGAAGCACATCATTTTATAGCACCAGGCAGCATTAAAATGTTCTTCTCATGGGCATTCTAAAGGGAAGAAGAGGGTGCTGCAGTGTGCTCAGGCTCGTGGCTCTGAAGGTCTTTGTGTGTCCTGCTGTCCATCCCACTGTGTCAGTCCATCCCTGTTGTGCAGAGGGACAGATTTGCTCCTCAGTTTGGCTGGAAGTGTGTGTGCAGTGTCTGACCCATAGTAATAACACTGAGCATAGGCGCCCAGGCTCTTCTTTTTTCCCTTTTCTTTCTCTTTTAGTCAAGGAAATAAATACTCAGACTTTTTTTTAAACCATTTTCTCCAAAAATTCACTAGTTTTCTGTAAGCTCTAAATCCCATGATAAAATGTGTAACTATGAGTTGCCTTCCTCACCTCTTGCTGATGGAACAGTGGCTGTGTGAACACCTTTCAGCAGTTACTCAGTGGCTCAAGCTGCTTGGATCCCAGGATACACATCTTTTCAGGTATTACTTGGCAAACCAAATCCTTTCTTGGTTGCTTTAGTCCCATATTTTCTGTTTCCTCATCAAATATCTCTTAGTGCAAACAATCCCTCAAAGCCAATCCAGACACCCCAGGATTTTTCCCTTCGCTTTAGTTTGCAGACAGCATTGTATCCCAGCATTGCTTTTCCTCTCTGTCGTTCTGTTCAGAGGAGCTGTTGTTGACTGGTTCTGTGTGTCAGTAGAAATGCAAATGAGGCATTGTCAGATTTGTTTTCCTGGTCAGACTGTCTGACTGACACAGCCTTCAAAGCAAACGTGGAGGGAGGGTTTCTTTCTCTAGACTTTGTGCTGGCATTGTGCTTCCTAAACCAGCCCATTCTCTCTAGCTCAGGCAACTCTTCTAGCTTGTTTCAAAACTTCATAAATCATGCAGAGGAACACTTAGTATCCCAACTCCTTCACACCACAGCTTGTCCCCAGCAGCTCAAAGAGATCAGATGAGATTCATGGACATGACAGCAGCAGATCTGACAAACAGGAGCTCAGTCTGAGCCACTGTCCTCTCACATACTGATAGCGAGTCCTGTCTCACAGTGTTCAGTAAGAGAATTCATTATTTAAAAAAAGAGAGAAAGGGGAAAAAGTTTACTTGGCTGTCATTAGGGGTCTTTGTATTGTCCACATGAGACCTTCCCATTACTCTCATGCGTAACAGGCATACTAAAATCCTTCTGTAATGAGATGCAGTTAGAGTCTAGTGTTAAGCTGCCTGGGGCTCCCTGATACTCCACTGAGCTCTGAACTGGGCCCATTCTTCTTTTGATTTTTCTATCTCTTTGGTAATTTACTTATTTTTATGTTTTTATTCCTTGAGCTATTGTTTTCAACACCACTTTTTGGCGGTGTGATAGCATTTAGGGTTGTTCATGTTTTAGAATGGAATGATCAGCCACCACCTAACATCTCAGTATTTTTCTCCTACAAGCACCTACCTAATTAACCCTTTCAAAACTCTTTGAGTGTGTGTTTCCTTAGGTAGCTGTGTTTGGATTAATTTCCCTTAGTAGATTATGTTAGGTTATAGAAGGCAGCTTTCTTCCAGAGGACAGTTTTGTTGCCAAACTCTTAATATCTAAAACCCAAAATCTTACTTTTTTTCGGTTGTCCAAGACCTGGGTCTAAGGGGGCATTTAATTGTTTGGAATAAATTAATTAAATGTTAGGCTTTTTACTAGAATATTTTTCAATATTTTAAGAACACCAAAACAACATAACTACGCACATGACCAGCAAACTCTAGAGCAGCCTGTTTTTAAATTTTTGTTTATCTGGAGGCTGCAAATTGTGAGGAAAGAATCAATGGAACCGAGAGTACTGGGGAGGAGAATGCTTCAAAACCATTGTGAAGTTGTTTTATTTGCCTGGGGACTGTCACTTCTCTTGACTTGAAAGCTCTGTGTGCAGCAGTAGTGACACTCTTAGCTTTCCCTGGATGTATGTTGACAAGGGGACCAAGTAATTTTGAGATTTAGGAGTTCCGTTACCTAATAAAGCATGTGAGTGGCATATCCAGAATTTGTTGGCTGCACAGAGGCTCATGGGAGGGGATCTCATGAGGTTTTACGGATTTGTCCTATGTAAAACAAGTTTCTAAGATTTCAGGTATTAATTTTTTTTATTTAACTAACTGTGCATACGATTTCCGAACAGGCCCTGTACCTGCAATCACAGAGGTTTTGAAGAAAGCAGGACTGACCCTGAAGGATATGGATTTGGTAGAGGTGAGAAGTTTTTACAGGAGCAGTGGTTTTACCCTTGATCCCTTTAGCAGAAAGATTCCACTCATACCATGTAGGTGTTCCTGCCTGTCAGGAGCCTGCCTGACCTCTGTCCCTCCAGTTTCTGCTGCGCAGTCACTACAAAAATCTCAGCCACGTGGAAATTGGAAATTGTGTGATCGCATTCCACGGAACAAAAATATCCTCATGTGACATGACGTTTTGCTGCATTGGCTGGACTGCTCATGTTTTTAATTAGTCATACTTGTGAGCAGGGTCTTCTTCTGCCAGGGCAGCAGGCTCTTCATGGGCACACTGCCTCAGAACATACTGTACCTCTTTTTTATAAAATACACCTCATACTTGCTTAGTATTTGAATTTAGTTGGGTTGGATTGACGGTTGTGTGTTGGCTGAGCATGCTTTTATAAACACAGTGTTTAATGCTTTTCTGAAAAGGACCTGGAGGAGCAGTTCACCTCATTTAATCTTGTTTGCCCACGTACTGAAAGCTGGTGGAAAAGTTCTGTCTTTTCTCTGGTGCTTTAGGTAAATGAGGCATTTGCACCTCAGTATCTGGCTGTGGAAAAAGTGTTGGGCCTTGACCCTGAGAAGACCAACGTCAACGGAGGTGCCATCGCCATCGGCCACCCTTTGGGGGCCTCGGGGTCACGGATCACAGCTCACCTGGTGCATGAGTTGAGGTATGCACACAGACAGGAGCTGCTCAGGGTGGGTGCAGTGCTGATGGATTTATGCCTGCAGACACTTTGAGCACGGATACCATGTGACTAAACTCTTCCAGTCAACCAGCTTAAAACTCTCCTCACTGGAATGTGCCACTTTCTGTATGAATTTGCCCCCTCTGTGCTGCAGTGCAGGTCCTGCACTTGCCTCACGTTCCATCCCGTTGTCATTACAGCATTCTTTGCTTCACCTAGACCTGGTCCAAGCCCACAGGAGTCTGTGGGAAGGTTTCTTTTCTTTGAAATGGCCTGTGAGAAAAGCCTGTTCTCTTCTTGACACGGTGCATTTCACGGAACCATAGAATCCTAGAGTGGTCTGGGTTGGAAGGCACCTTTAAAGACCATCTTGTTCCACCCCTGCCATGGGCAGGGACACCTTCCACTATCCCAGGTTGCTCCAAACCCCATCCAGCCTGGCCTCGGACACTGCCAGGAACGGGGCAGTCAGAACTTCTCTGGGCACCCTGTGCCAGGGCCTCCGTAGGGCCTCCCTCACAGCCAGGAATTCCTTCCCAATATCCCATCTGTCCCTGCCCCCTGGCAGTGGGAAGCCATTCTCCCTTGTCCCAAGTCCCTCTCCAGTCCCCTTTAGCTTCTGGAAGGGGATACTTTAAAGGAATTTGTCATCATCTTCTCTCTCCTTTAGTCCATTTTCAGAAATTCTGGCTCTTTTGGCTTGCCTGATATGCCTAGCACCATTTTAATTTGAATTTGCCTTCTTTTCCCCCCTCAGGGTAGACATTGCTGTGTCTCTTGGCTTGTACTTGCAACCCTGTCTTAGAGCTCAGCCATGAAGCCCCAGATTGTTTGCACCTTGCAGAAAACTGTTTCTTGGAGTGTGGCTGTAGGAAACTTAGCTTTTAAAAACTACCTCAGCAGTGTTCAGGTAGTTTAAAAATTACTGTAGAAATGTTCAGGTGGGGTCTAGTGGAAGAGGTTCCTGCCTGTGGCAGGGGGTGGAACTAGACGAGCTCTAAAGTTATTGTTCAGAAGTATTTCAACATCAGTCGAGACTTCAGGATATTTTGCTAGAAAAAGAACAACATACACATTCTGAAACGTCATCTTCAGTAACACCCAGTTGACAGCTGGTTTCCTTTCACAAAGTCAGGGCAAGAGGTGCTGTGGTTTCATGCAGGTAACCAGAGTTCCCTGTTGCTGTTCTGAGCAGGCGCCGTGGTGGGAAGTACGCGGTGGGGTCGGCGTGCATCGGCGGTGGGCAGGGCATCGCTGTGGTCATCGAGAACACAGCCTGATGGATCCTGGGCACTGCAGCCTGGCCTGAACTGCCCATCCCCTGAGAAACCTGCCTCCTGTGACAACAGAGCATCGCTGCCTGCCTTTCCTGCAAGGTAAAGGAACAGCTGAGAAGTCAGAATTCGGAACAAAAAAGATTAATTGATGCCTTTCTAACTAAAGGAAGTGCAGCATCAATATAATTTCACACTGATGAAGTATTTTGTAAAAGCCTCTTTTCAATCAATGTATTTCTGTAGGCAAAATTATTTTCATTTCCTGAGGAAATTGCCTGTCAAACTTTCACCAAACCTGCCTTAAAATAGCAGTCAGTGCAGCTTTTTAAGCAAGTATTGCTTAAACTTATTTCAGCTACTGACACTGTCTGGCACATGTGCCTCTTTTATTATCAGGAAATGTGAAAATGTAATCACAGACTTTCTGAAGTATATGTTGATTGTAGATTGATGGCTATTAACCTGTACCCTGCTGTTCTGCAAGGGAAAAGAAAATGAACAGAAGCCGAAATGTCCATTGTGCCTCCCGAAAGAATAATAAATATAACACAAAAAGAAAAAGGGCTTGGTGTTCTGTTTGTTAGTTTATTTTGAAAGTAAATCACTGTGAGAATTGTTACTTTTGGGAAATCAGTGTTGGGTTTTGGAGTTGGGTTTTTCCTGGCTGAGGAATATCTGGTGTTTGTTAGGTAGTTTCTAGAGAACTGCAGCAAATCTGCCAGCCCTCCAAGAAGGGGTGTGGCTGCATCTGGCTGTATTGACACATGGTAACTACATGCATTCAGCATCTCATTCCTTAACTTCCTCTGACAGTATCACCCATATTTCTTGGGTCTGTTGGTGTGGTGCTGTTCTTGGCCAGTTTGGGAAGTTCAGCTCTGAGGAAGCTGCCTGGTCTCTCAGAGGCAGTGGAGTTCGAGTTATGAATCATTTGACAGAACCAACGTGACATCAGGGTGAAATGAGGTCTTTGTGCTCACTGGAGTCCTTTAGGCTGCCGTGAGCAGCTTGCAACTTGCTCTGATGTGCTTGTCTGCATCAGGTACTCCCTGGAGAGAGCCCTGTCAGGGACAGCACACACCTCTCCATAGCACTGGAACAGGAGCAGAGACTTCAGCCTGTACTCTTTCTCATCCTCTGTCCACTGTCTAAGTATTCCTTATCTACAATAGCTTCTTGCCACTCTGCTGGCATGAGATGGTTGTGAAAGCCAGGCAGTTACTCAAACCTGTCTGCCTAGCCTAGCAGGAAATTCAGGTCAAGGCAAGTGTTGCTACAGCTGGTGGATAACAACTGAACTATGATGATCACCTTCCTAGGGGTTTTCATGGGTGCAGTGTCTGTAACAACTGTAGAGATATTTAGCACTGTTTATATGGATTAAAAAAAAACTCCAACCAACCCAGCTGCCGTGGGGCGGCAAGCCAGATGTTCATCTAATACAGGATCTGTTTTTCTACTCTTACCTTAGTAAATTAGGTTTACTGAGATTTCACTGCTCAAAATATGGTTGCCACATGGATTTTGCCACATCCTTTGCAGGAGGATTTTTACTCTTTAATAACCAGTAGTGCCTTCTGTAATAACCAATAACTATTTCCCTCTTACTTCTTAGAATCACGGAAGTATGGGATAATCTTGAGTTGGGAGGGACCCACAAGGATCACGGAGTCCAACTCCTGTCCCTGCACAGACCCCCCAACAACCCCACCCTGGGCATCCTTGGGAGCAGTGTCCAAACGCTCCTGGAGCTCTGGCAGCCTCGGGGCCGTGCCCATTCCCTGGAGCCTGGGCAGTGCCCAGCACCCTCTGGGGGAAGGACCTTTCCCTGATCTCCAACCCAAAGCTTCCCTTACAAAGCTTCACATAATTCCCTCAGGTTCAGTCACTGGTCACAGAGATCATGGATGGGTGCTGCCCCTCCTCTTGCCCTCATGAAGGAGTTTGTGGGCAGTTCTTGACTGTGGATGATCATTGGATTCTCATTTTCAGAGAACCGGATTAAGTTTTTCCAGGATCTCATCCTCACGTAATAAGAGTTCTTTCTGAGCTCATCACTGTGTTTACAGTAAATCCCCTTCATGTGCTTTATTTTGCACATAATGATTCATTTCCTCTTTTTATCACTCAAACTTTTGAGATTCGTGTGTAATTCTAGCCATGAGAGCTGTATTTGGTCATCCTGAATAATTGTCTATTTTCTGCGGAATCCATCGTGATGTCCACCTCATTTTCCAGAGAACTTTTTATGTATAAGCTACAACTTCCAGATATCTTGAGAAATGTGTTATCAGCACAGATGATTGTACATCCTCCTGCCAGTAACCTTTCTTTGCAGTGTGAGCCAGCTGCTTATTCCCACATTGTTCAATTTTTATCCTGTTCATTTCCTGTTAGGGCCTCTGATGAGGGGCTTTGCCACACTAAAGTGAAGCAGTGAAAAATCCTTTCCCATGAAGTTACTGGGAGTTCAGGTAGTGCAGTTCTAACACATGCAGCTCCTTCCACAACACCCAGCTGAGGTCAGCCAGCTCAGAGCAATGTGTTCATGGAATCATGGAATGGTTTGGGTTGGAAGCGACCTTGGAGACTGTCCCACCCTCTGCCATGGGCAGGGACACCTTCCTCTAGACGAGATTGTTCCAGCCTGGCCTTGGACACTTCCAGGGATCCAGGGGCAGCCACAGCTGCTCTGGGCACCCTGTGCCAGGGCCTCCCCACCCTCACACACAGCAATTCCTTCCCAATATCCCATCTAAACCTACTTTGTGCCAGTTAAACTGTTGAATGGTTGAGACCATTGACAGTCATTCTGCATTCCTCTTCTCTAGTTCCTGATTTCACTTCTAAGCCTAGAGCATGGAATTCCCAGAAGGGCAAAACCAGGTCCTGTGCTAGGCCCTGCACAAACACGATTTGCTGTGCTTCAGAATTTAGAATCACAGAATCACAGAATGGTTGGGGTTGGAAGTGACATTAAAGATCATCTACTTCCAACCCCACTGCCATGGGCAGGGATTCAAAATACTGGTGTTTTCTTACTGAATTGTTATTAAAGATGAGCACAAGCATTGATATTTGATTCCTGAGCCAATCCTCCAGAATACATAGGGTTGCGGAGCCTTTAGGCTTTGATCTGAGCTTGTCTTTGCTAGCAAGCCCTATCATTTATTACAGAATAACAACAGTAATACCTGACCCTTGTACTAATTCCCAACTATGTTCTCTGATTTCCTGGATATAACAATGGTAGAACTGTGTTTCTGCCTCTGGGAAATTAAGGCATCTCTGCTGAGAGCAGTTGGGATTAGGGGAATTCAAGTGTCCTGGAAGGAACGGGAGATAAGAAATGTGTTAGATTTTAGAGGGATAATTACACACTTTGAGTGTACTACGTGAATTCTTTTTTAACCTTTTTAGGCTCAGTTGTATTCTTTATGTGAATAGTCTCTATTATGCAGAATAATGAAAATGTTAATTTATTTCTTTTTTTTTTTCAATTGTGTGGGGAAAGAAAGCCTGTGTGGGATTTACTGCCCGTGTAAAAACTGTGCAGGATTTACTCCTACAGGCAGGTGTAGCTTTCTGCCACTGGGTGGAGCGTTTTAAACACCCTGCAGCTGTCCCAGCCTCGCAAAGGCGTCTGTACTCCTTGCAGTAGCACAGCCTTTCTCCTAGGTGCTTGATAGATTAAACCTGGAAGCTGAAACACGTGAAAATTCAGCCCCCATTTCTCCTTTCATGGTTTTTAAACAGGCAGCTGCCACGACACCAACACGTCTGTGCTGCTCTGCACCCCGGAGTGTTTGGTGCTGCTGGGCTCCACAGGCATTGGAAAGCATTTGGTGTTTCACAGAGTGTCCCAACTGCAGTTTGAGGGGATGATGACTGGAGTGCTACGTCTGGCAGGAGATGAAGAGAACAGATTCTGTGGTTCCTTGGTCCAGAAAGAAAGCTATTAAACCTTAATCCTAAACAACTGTATGTGAGAGAGAGGGAGAAGGTACAGAGGCTGGACAGAGATAGATTTACCTGTCACATTCCTTTCTGGATTAGATATAAGCAGTTCCATTACACTGCTAGTGGAGCTCCAGTAATGAAGATAGGATGTTGTGTAGCATTCTATGTATTAAAAAAATTACATCTTGAAGCTCCTAAAGTGCACATTTTCAGGGAAGTCTCACCTCATCGTGAGAGTATTTCTATTAAGCTCTTCCTCCATCTGTAAATCCAGACGTTTTCCATCTGGTGTGATGCTGTTAAGCTGGGCAGGGCTCTGTCTGGCCTCTCCACCTGCCAAAGTCTGTGCTGTCTGACTGGGATGCTGCAGGGGGATGCTGAGGGGGATCAGAGGGGAAATTAATCCTTCTGAGCTAAGGGTTTAGTAACGGGGGTGCACTTCCCCTCTTCTGGAAACAGCTACAAGGAACCTAGTGCTGGTCATGTCTTTGCTGACTTTGGTACATTTACATGAAAAAGTAAATTCAACAGGTGGGTTGGAGCATGAGTTAAGCTTGAATTACACATGTGGTTGTCGGTTTTAGTTTTATACTGGATAAGTATTTCTCATGGAAGCCAGTTAAGAACAAAAGGTGACGTTTTTGGACTTATTTGAGGGTGCTCTTTGAGAACAAGTCCAGCTGTAGAGCTAGTGATGCTTGGTCAAAACGCTGAAGCCATAGGATTTGCAGGGCAGATCAGGTGCAATCTCAGGCTGCTAATCCACAGCTATTTGAAACTGTCAGCATGACAGACTCCTCCTGGCAGGTATTAAGCCAGAGCAGCTATTGTTTTCCCTCTGGTGGCCACACTCTTGCTCTGATTCAGCAGAAGTGGGGCTGTGTGTTCACACCGTACCTGGGCTGGATGTGTTTTCTGTGAGATCAGGAATTGCCCAAATGTGGCATTAGTGATTGTGAAAGCAGAGCTGTAATCTCTGTTAGAATCAGCGAGACAGGGAGCTGTTGCACAGAAGCTGAAGGCAGCAAGCTCTGGCAGTGAACCTGTCAGTCTGGACAGGTTGTGATGCCCAGCCTGGACACCAAGAGCCAGGCACACCAAATTCCTTGCTGTCCCAAACACAGACATCACACCAGGTCCTCTGTATTACCACCAGGGGACTTAGAATAACAAAAAAAAAAAAAAGAACAAAGTAAGCATCTATGAGCCAAAACCTGAACTGTGAGGTTGCAGGAAGCGGGAGGAGGGGAAAGGCTTTGTGCCCTCATTTCTGTGTTGCTGCCTGATAACCTCTGTTAACCTATGAAATGTTTTTCATTCCTGTTATTAACTAATCAGTTAATGGAGCTTGTGAGCACCTTCTGACCACATCTCAAAGGAAAACTCACCCAGGTTTTACTTTGAGAGATTTGAGCACTGACAGCAAGCTGGAAGATCAGAATTTTTATGGTGTTAGATTCTTCTGCAGGTTCCTCACTGTGCTATATCCAAACATGTTTCTTCAGTGTTGAGTGCATGTCTTCTACTTCACATATTTTCTCTAGCAGTGTATTTATTATAGCTGTTGCCAGGGAAGAAAAAAAAATTAATCCCTCTTTATAAACATTTAGTTCTAGTAGAAGATACACATGGTATAACCATTTAGCTTCTTGTTTTCCTTGTAAGAGTATTTTACACTACGATGTTTTTCCCCTCTGCTGTGGTTATTTATAAATAGCGATTTTTCAGGTCTTGAAAACGGATTTGCAAAATCTAGAGTGAAGCATAAGACAACATAATTTAAACACAGGAGGGAGAACTTAAGAGATGGCAGAGCATTGAGAAGTTGTATTTACTGGAACACTAATTGTTGGATTGAGCATGAAAAAGCTCATTTTCAGGAGGTTCTTCTGACGCTCACCAGGCTAAAGTTTCTCACCCGTAAAAAACTAAAAATGTGCTCTTTTTAATAAAAGTACATTCACCAGACTCCAGAAACTTCTAAATCACCTTAATAATAAAACAGTGAGATTCAGCAAATCTACAGTTGCTAGGATGGTAACAAATATTCTTAATTTGGAGAAAAGCATTGTGAGGTTGTGATGAGCAAAAAGTAGAACATTTATGTCTACTTCTCTAACAGTGGCAAGTGTCAGTCTGCAAATAAGATCCAGGAGAGATTGTAAGGAAGTAGAATATGGAGTAGGCTGAGTATGGAGTAGAGTAGGGAGTAGATACTGAGTATGGACTAGGTTGAAGTTGAGGGAAAGGGCAAGTATGGATATAAACCTAGAACTCACTGTGGCAGATATTGGATGCAGCTACACAAACAGGAGTATTTATTCATTAGTGCTGTTTCTAAAGAAAGGATGAGGTTCAGGTGCCGTGTGCCTTCACCAGGGGTGTCCTGCCTCTGTCACCACCTGTGGCATTTTGTCCTGGAGATGGGGAACCCCGAGTCCTGGTGCTCTGGGCAGAGGTGTGTGCTCCAGAGCTCTGTGCTGCTGTTTTCTCTCAGAACAGCTTCCAGATACCGCAGTGGAGACCCATGACTCTTGTACTGCAAAGCAGGTGTGCCCCTTGCTCAGGTCTTGTTTGTTTGAGGGCTGGTCTCTCTCTTTAGCCTTTTCCTGCTCTGCCCAGCACTGGGGTGGGAGGAAGGGTCATGGAGTGCCATGGAAAAATGCAGTTGCAGGCCTAAAAATAGATTCCTTGAGAATGACTTGAGAACCAACCAAAGCAAAGGAATTTGTGGTATGTTGCTACCACCTGTGTAATTCCAGTCTAAATCACTGGCTTCGGAGGAGGATTTCACTGTGACTCCCCTGGGAGTGTCAGTGACTCCCATCCCTGCACGTGTGATGGAGGATAAGCAGCTTGGGGCTCTAACCATATAGAGGTGTTCTCTTTTTCCTTTCTTTGTGCCTTTCCTTCCCTGCTCTTCCCTTGTTCACAGTGAGGTTTGGGCACTGGTGCAGTTATTTGACACAAGGTTTGGAGGCAGCTGGAATGACACTGCTGGATTGGGCCTCTCCATGAGACTGCTGAGGGTGCAGTGAACTCACTCTCATCCCTCAGCCTGCTTCTCAGAGAGAGCAGGAGCCAGGTTTTTGTGTGTCAGGAGATTCTTTGGTTTGGTTTGACGCTGCAGGTGGTCCCCTGTCACAGAACCAGGGAATGTTTGGGGTTGGAAAGGATCTTGAAGCCCACCTTGTTCCACACCCTGCCATGGGCAGGGACACCTTCCACTAGACCACGTTTCTGTGTCCCACCCCTGGACCTGAGGAGCGTGCTGCACAAGTACAAGAGATATTTGCAAGTAAGGTACAAAATTGCAGAGCACAGCACAGGCAGCCAAAGGCTGGGTACCCACCCTCCCCACCATCCCACTTCCTCATGCTCTCCTGAACATACTCCCCTGTGCAAAGTTGGAGCTCAAGTCAGTAGGTTTTTATTGCTTTGAGCCTTGGATAGAATCTGGGAGCAGAGCTATCAGGATGGGCAAAATCTGAACTTTAGAAAATTATTTTTCTGTGGAATTAAGTACATTAAAATTCTGAGATGCCTCCCCTGTGTGAGATACCTTGTCAAACCATTATTTACCACTGATAGTGCTGGGATAGACCACAGAATCACAGAACGGTTTGGGTTGCCAGGGGCTTTTAAAGAACACCAGTCCAGCCCCCTGCAATAAGTTCAGACACCTCTCACTAGATCAAGTTGGTCAGAGCCCCATCCAGCCTGGCCTTGGATGTTTCTGGGGATGGGGCATCAGGGATGTACCAAATGCCTGGTACAGAGCTGTAGCACACTGCATGCAATGGATGTCAGAATCTGGTAGACTGTAAATAATGAGCCAAAACCTGACTTTCAAGTTCATAGCCCTGATCTCATGTTCCACCCCAGCCCCTGAGCTTATTCCAGCACCGGCCTGGCTGCACAGCCCTTTCCCAACGTGCTCAGAGCAGCTGAGCTCTCCTGTTGGCCTTGGCCACTGCCAGGCTGCAGGTGGGAGCTCCGTGGTGTGACTCAGCCCCTGACATTCACATTCCAGCCGGTCACCTGCAGCACCCGCAGCTGGAGCAGCTCCTGATCTGCATCCGATAGAGAGCTCCAGGCTGCCGAAAGGGCTGTTCAGTGCCCGGCTTCTCATCCCCCGGGAATGAGACTGGGGTTGTGCCAGGCAGGTTCAGGGCTGTGTGTAGCTCCTGTAGCTCTTCACTGTTCTGTGTTTGATTCATCCCCGAAAAACCTGGCACCTGAGCACCGTGGCAGCTCTGGAGGAGCACAACTGCTGCGTGAGCACATAGTCTGAGTCCCAGATGAGGGGAGATAAGGTTAAGTTGGTGTGTGCTGCATCCACAGGGCCCGATTAGGAAATGAGTGTTCTCAGCAGTTGCTGAACGAGTGCACTTTACAGTCTGTTTGTCCTAGGGGAAGTTTTATTTATTACGTAAATTTATCATTTGTGAGCTCCGCTGAGGCCAGAACGGGTCAATCTGACATGTTTTGAAGTGGCTATCAGCTGTTTAAAGCATGGATTTCATATAAATAAAATCCTTTAGGACATCAACCACCAGAAATATTCTGAAGTTCATCGGGGTTTTTGTTAATCTGCTAGTAAACTTGCAACTGGAGCTGCCTGTGCCCCTTTCAGCCATGAGAGTTTGAGATAGGAAAACAAAGGAAGGACTCTTCACAGGGAATATAACATTCTAGTGATGATGGCAACTGTATTTCTAAAAATGTTTTATGTGACTTGTACAGCTGCGTGTTGCAGGTGTGTGCACGGTGCTGATAGCTTGGTGGCTATGTAGTGTGAGCTGAGGCATCACTGGCTTTTGCAGGCTGCTTGGTGGTGTTCTCCAAGCCCTCCTTGTGCTGAGGAGAAGAGATCTCTCGCCACCCATTTCAGGTCTTGATGCCTGAATGATAGAAGTTTCTGCAACTACTGTTGCACAATCATGCACCTGTGTGAACGTAGCTGCTGAGTGTGGTGGGACTCGTCCAGTCTCAGCCCTAAGGTTGTGTGGTAGCTGTGCAGCTCAGTGCTAGAATAAGGAAAATCAGATGTGATTTTGAAGAACAGTTTAAGCTGAGCATCCTGTTCTTCCTGCCCTCCAGGGAGGTGTCCGAGTTGGTGTTTGTACTGCTGGAAGAAACCCCGTCCAGCCTACAGCTTCCCTAGGGGACAGGGTTAAGCCTGCTCATCTTCCTGTAGGACAGACAACAAACCATTAGGAGTGAGGCTTGTACCCTTCCTGAGGAACAGGGAGAGAAAAACCTACATTCCTTTTCTTTGTGAGATGGAGTTACATCACTATCAGTGCTCAGAGCTGGATTTGTGTCAGTCCCTCCTCCCCGTGTGTGAGTGCTAAAGACAATCAGAGCAAACATGTGGAACTCAGGATCAGCCTGTGGCATAAGGCAGGCCCTTCTCCTGGGTTTGACCTCCTTATTCCATTTTCCAGGTGTGCTTCAAGCCGTCGAGTGTGCCCAGCAGCAGAGGTGCCTGCCAGGACAGGGCTGCTCTGCTGTAATGCCCTCGAGGTTTCGACAGCGTGGACAAGCTGTTCCTTGGAGAAGTGGTTTCTCCTGCTGTTTGTTTTGGACTGTGCCCCTGGTCTTGCTCAGCAGCAAGCTCCCTGGCAGGTGGGGAGCACTAGTTCTACCTGCTCTGTTCCTCCCACAGCTCCTGTGCTTGCCTCAGCTGAGGTCTGCAGGCTGGAGGGATGGGCTGGAGCGTGTTCCCCCAGGCTCAGTGCCCTGGGGATGCTGCCCTCGCCCTAGCAGGGCAGCAGGAGTGCACTGAACCTGGCAGAGGTTCTCTGGGGTGACCTGGGAGAGATGACACCTCAGTTTTGTCCCTCAAGATGCCCTGAATTGCCTGTGTGGCTGCTCTGGCAGGGCTGTTCATGTGGGCACCCAAGGCGAGGCCGTTCATGCCCATATTTGTGTGCAAGGCTGTTCATACCCATGTTTGTCCACATTAGCACTCTTGCAGGCTGCCTCTGCAAAGGCCCAGCTGTATTTGCAGAGGAGATGAGTATCTTGGGTGTGATTTGAGCTGAGGAACATGCCACATCTTGCGTGGGCTGTGACAACGTGCAGCACATGAGACCTGCGCGTCCCTGCAGTCACGCCACATGGCTGATCACCGACGTGATGGCCTGAGACCCTGTTCAGGAGGGCTCCAGCAACTCCTCCAACAAAGAGATGGCTCAAAGTCAGGCTGAGCTTTGCCCGAGGTCTTGGGCAGCCAGGGACCGTGCAGAAAACCATCCCTGGATGAGGCTGTCCATCTCCTCGAGGCGAGGGATGGGGATACCAGGCAAATAAAGTCTATAAGCCATGGTTTTACAGTGTTCTGCAGCACTTTTGGTCTGGGGTTAATTTTTTTTTCTGCACTCAGTGAGACTGGGGTTGGGTCCTTAGACAGCTTTTTGAGTGAGTGGTGCCTGTTGGGACTTCAGGGTTCACAGAGGCTCATTGTCATCCAAGAGACATATTTACATTTGTTCCTAACTTCTTTTGAACAAGTTATGCAACGAATTCTGCAAATTTCATTTCCACTAATAGGGGATCTCAGGAAGTGGAAATGAGGGTAACAAGTGGGTCTTCAGGGACCGTGCTGTTAGGAGCTGGGAGACTCTGTGGCAATGTTGCAAGTAACAGTCCTGGGAAGTCTGGTGCAAAATAAGGTGGAAAGGGATTTCTACTCACTGAAAAACTGTGTTGTACAAGCCTGTTTTAAGTTTTGTAGACAAGGAGTTTGGTACTTGCATCAGGAAGTGGTAATACTGAAAGAACCCTTACTTATAAATGGCACTTATTTTAGTATTCATGTCATTTATGCTGCAGCTCCCCTCTTTTTGTCCTTGTTTGCGGTTAAAGCAAAATCTTGGGGTGGGCAGGAGGACAAAAGACAAAGAGAAATGTAAAGATTAAAGGATGTTATAGATCTTCCCAGTACCACAGAGTGCCTCTACCAAATCATACTTAATGCTTTACTCATCAAAGGCAAACATGTCAGCTCTTTCCAGCTGGCTCGCTGTGCTTGGGCAGTGACACATCCACCCAGAGTGGGATTTTTTGTGGGTTACACCTCTCAGAAGACTGGACTGTGGTATTGTTGTCTGGCTTGGACTCTCTCCATCTGGGAGGACATGTCTGAGTTGTGGATTCAGCTCACAGCCTCCTTGCAACACGCAGCCAGCCCTCTGCAAGCCTGTCACTTTTGGTATGATTTCAATTCGACTGGATTTATTCTGAAACACTGGCTGACAGAAAGGATTTCCCTTTATGCTGCTGGTTATATTGCACCAGGCTCAAACCTGCGTTGGGAAACTCGAGGCTGCTCTTGTAAAACAGCTTCCACTTGCCTCCGATTACAAAAGAAGATAAACCACGCGGGCAACAGGAAACACAAAACTCTCCTAACCGGGGGAAGAGAAGCAAAACCGAATGTAAGCCATTAAGAAATGTAAAACGGGGGGGGAAAAAAAAAAAAGGAAAGAAAGAAAAGAAAAGGTATGAATTTCCA
>VWZT01014770.1:148424-163977 GCA_013397055.1 Pachycephala philippinensis
TTTAATTATTTAAAAAAATATTGTCCTTGAAATCCCTTTTTGGAGAATGGGGAGGATTATTTTTGGTGAAAACCACACAAATGTAACCTGTTTGATGCTGTGATCCCATAAAACATCCAGGGGCCGCTACCCTGATGGGATATGACTGTCTTGTGGCTTTTTAAAGAGGGTTTTGGATACACCAAACATAGCTTCTGCTGAGACAGGAAACACTGGGGAGTGTTCAGCATGAATAAGTGGGAACACACGGAGGAAAAAATAAGCTGTTCATTTTCCATAGGTGCTCCAGCAGGAAATCTCCAAGTTTCTTGGCATTGCTGCCAGCCAGNNNNCTGCCAGCCAGGGCTTGTCTGTACAGTTTGGCTTCCTCTGCCTCCAGGAGAGTGGAGCACAGGGCTCGTGGGAAGGGGAGACCGTGGGAGGCTTTGAATGGGGCTTGGGGGGACCGTGATAGAGTCTGAGGCATTAGTAAGAAATCAGATTTCAAGTTGGGAGGGAGGATAGAGGAAAACTGGTCACGAGGAGTCACAAATGGCTGAGTTACACCCAAGAGCAAGAAACCAAATTAATGGGTTTGTGGCATTCTGGAGTAGGAGCTCTTGGAGGTGACAGAGGCAGTGATGGGTAAAGGGGAGGGAGGGAAAATGTCTCAAACAGAGGGAAAGTGGAGAAGTGGAGTCTGCATTTTAAAAGCCGGGACAGCTGGGGCTGTTCCCCTGCACAAGAGAAGGCTCCAGGGAGAGCTCAGAGCCCCTGGCAGGGCCTAAAGGGGCTCCAGGAGAGCTGCAGAGGGACTGGGGACAAGGCCTGGAGGGACAGGACACAGGGAATGGCTTCCCAGTGCCAGAGGGCAGGGACAGATGGGATATTGGGAAGGAATTGCTGTGTGTGAGGGTGGGGAGGCCCTGGCACAGGGTGCCCAGAGCAGCTGTGGCTGCCCCTGGATCCCTGGCAGTGTCCAAGGCCAGGCTGGATGGGGCTTGGAGCAGCCTGGGACAGTGGAAGGTGTCCCTGCTATGGCAGGGGGTGGAGTTGGATGATCATTAAAGTCCTTTCCAACCCAGATTCTGCTATGATTCTGTGGTTCTATGATTTCAGTATTGAATCCCCTTGCCATCACAGTTCTGATTCCACGGAGGAAGAATCTCCACCAGCCCGGAGAATGAGGGAGAGAGGAGCTGGGAGATGCTGGACACAAAAATAGGATTGGTAACCATTCAGTTATGTATTGCTGAGGTACATGAGAAAAGCACCTAAATCAGCAGCTGTACCACAGGTACTTCCACAGCACTGGTAGGAGGAAGGGTCTTGCAGCACAGCCCAGAGCAAGTGTGAAATGCTGAGCTGATTCAGGTGCCTTGTGCTGAGGTATGGTAACACCAGGGCCATGTTTTTGTGTGCAGGAAAGGAGTGGAGAGTTACAGCCAGGGGGAAATGATACAGAGACATGCAGCAGTGTCGTGCTTGTCACCCTGCTCTGGGCTTGCCAAGATGTGCCTGTGCCCTGACAGTGACCGCTCAGGAGCTGACATGGAAGTTAAGTCTAAGGAAGATGTCCCAGCTGTCACAGATTCAGATCACAGATAAGTAGGGAGGTGTTTTCAGCATCAATCCCTGAAACTTGGTCTAGAAACTAAGAGTCATTCTGGGCTCCTTGTTCACTCATTAACAAGAATAATCCCATGGATGGGTCTTCATCCCTGCCTCTGGCAGAGGGAGATGAGGCCATGAGTAAAACAGGAGTGAAGATTAGCACTGGTTCCATCCCACCAGTACAGTTACATGTTGCACTTGTACCTTCGCAGGAAGAAGTCGCTGCTTGTACCAAACCACCTTATTTTTCTAATCCCATCAAAATTTTAGCACCCGGGCTTGCTCCCATTTTGGGGCAGAGCTGATCCTCACCATTAGTCTCAGAAAGTGCTTTGAGACAGCCAGGGGTACAATAACAGTGTACCCTGTTATTGTATTTTCTTTATTCAGGAAATGTAGAAATTTGCTGAATTTTCAGGATCAAGATCTAAACTGCTCAATTCCTGCTCTCTGTAACCTAGTGCATAAGGTGTGCATCAGGTTGTTGGAAATGGGCCCTAGTCATGCAGGAAAGTAGGGGATAAGAATGTAAATATATCTGTAAGGTAGGAAATATTATATAAAAATACCTGAGCTGGGCTAACTGAGACCAGCCCTTATCTGTGTTGGGCTGTAACCTCAAATACCTGCATTTATGGACTCACCCAGCTGTTTCCTAGCAGCAGTTAGGGACCAGCTCTTTCTGGGCCTAATAACCACTGTCCAGGTACATTTGGGCTCTGCCAAAGACTTTCCAGGGCAGGGTTGTGTGGTGGGATGTGAAGCTGGTCTGGGCGTGGGCTGCGCCCTGCGCCCATCACACCTGGCACCCGCTGAACCTGCCTGAGCTCCGCTCCTCCCCGGGGCCAGTCCCGAGGTTTATTCCCACAAAAGGCAACTGAGCGCTGAGATTGCCGCGGAGCAGCCCCAGGCTATGCCAGGAATCCTCCTCTTCGGTGGCTGAAAATACCCAGGTTACTTTCCCAATGACAGCTGATTTCCTAGTTTAAATTTAGGGCTTGAGATCACCGTGGGCAGGCAATGGGTGGATTTTTCCTAATGCAGCTGCAGGGGAAGAGGTTGTGCTCTGTGCTTTCCCTGGAGAACTTCGTTTTGCAGAGGTGTTTTTAGTTAATGTGGGTTTTACTCTGGACTTTGCCAAAACTGTTGGTCCTCCTGGTGCTGATAGGTATTGATGAGACAAGGCACCCCGAGAGGGAGATCAGCTGGTGCTCGTTGGCTGTGACATTTCTGTGCTTCCCTTGCCACCCACCGGAACCTTCTTGTCCCTGACATCACAACTTAGGGATCTGCAGGAGACGCTCTGCCCAGAGAGGCTGCACAGTCTCCATCCTCGGAGACTCCTGTGACTCAGATGGATCAAGCCCTGAGCAAGCTGGTGTGAATTCATAGCTGACCTTGCTTGGAGCGGGGGCTTGGGCTGCAGACCTCCCCCGAGGCCCATTCCAACCTGAATCATCCTACTAGCCTCATGAGGAGGCTGCTAGATGAGCTTGGTAATTAGCCCTGGGTCTTTCCCCGGTGAACAGCTGCTCACTTCAAATTTGTACGGTTTGGAAACGAGCTTTTTATTTCTTGTACCTTGTCCAAAAGAAAGGGAAGGAAAAACTCTGTATTCCTGTGAGCATTGCAGCTAGGATGCCTGATTTACCATGAGTTTGTGTCTTGATGTTGATTGACTTTGGTGTTGAAGAAAGTATGAGCTCTGATTAAAAGCTCTCTGATGGTCAAGGCCTTTTAAGAGGTCTCTGGTGTGTGTGTTTCTCCAATATTTAACAGGACATGAACCCACAGATTGGTTCTTACTCTGAATGGATACACTTACAGGGTCTCTTTTTTCTCTCTCTGTTCTTCCCAACATAAACCTTCAGAAGCCTTGCAGGAAAACTGGTTCCTTGAGATCTCTCCTTCTTTGTCCAATTTGCTTTAAAAATTGCCAGCCTGGGGCATGGTGGAAGGAGCTGGATCCTAAACTGCTCATCTACATTCACACAGAAAGCAGAGCTGCAGACAAACCCCAGAGCTTCTAGGCTCTCTTGTGTCCTTGGCTGAGGACAGAATAGACACTGACCTCTTTGAAAACGTGACCCTTGCTCAGGTTTGTGTGTGAGAGTCAGTATCTGCCAGTTTCTGGTGTTGTATTTCTTTTTGCTGGGAAAACAAGCCATAATATGACCTGTGACTGTGCAAAAGTGGGATGGACCTTCATGATCAAGGGCAAGATCAAAAGCAAAGTGTTTTGTATGAGGCTCCGGGTGCTCTTTAGCCTCTGATCCTACTCCCCCTCTGTCTCCTCCTCTTCCCTTTTTCTTCTCTTTGCTGTCTTTGTTGCCTGGTAGCCCTGGTGTTTGCTACCAAAATCTAAACTACAGTGCTGTGCAGTGAAATGGGGACGTGTAGAACAAAATCCCACCTTGCCTTTCCTCTGGTGTCTCCACTCGGCTGCACCCTGCCGCAGGATAGACTCTTAGCCACTGAAACACCATGGCAGGAAGGTCTGGTGTCTGTCTTGGAGCTCCCCTCACGTGTGCTTGAAAGATTTGTGTGTCCCTCAGCCACACCTTGATTTTTTTCTGTTTATTGTCTACGTGGACCAAAACATGAGACAAGTCCTGGGCTTCAAGTGACAGTTCTGTGGCTGAATTCTCTGCTCCTGGGCCCATGAAGCTCCAGCCTGAACCTGATAAGAGCAGTCTGTGTCTGGAAGGAGTGTTTTACCTCCCACCTCAGACACCAGGAGGTATCCAAACATCAGTTTAGTGCCCCAAAGCGTGATGAGATAATGATCTGTCACCTTCCTGTGAAGGTTGCCAACCCATTGTCATCCAGGACAACGGGTGACCCCACAGCAGAGGTAAAGGGCAAAAGAATCTCAGGAAAGCAGGGACAACAAGCAGGATCAGCTGGGGTCTGAAGGCACTGCCAGCTTGCACTGTGGGGTGTTGTGTCCTGTCCCAGACCCCTAAGCCAGCTGAGTGGCAGTAATCTGTCAGCAAGAGGAGATGGCATGAAAACCCTATCCTGGAGAGGATGAAGTGCATTCTTGTCCTGTGAAATATCGAATGTTGGATGGTTTTATCTGAGGCGTTCGTGTTTCTCTGCTGGGAAGGCTGGGAAGGAGGAATGCAGCTTGTGTTTCACCCAGGAACGTGGGCTCGTCCGGGCTCTGGCTTCTGCCCCTGGGGGCAGGTCCGTACCTGCTGGTGGGCGCAGGGGCCCGAGCAGCAACCTGCCCCTTTTACATGTATTAGAAGAAGTATTTCAACAAAGGCGGCTGTGTTCTGGCTAATTCCCCATTCAGTGCCCTGGTCAGCCCCGAAATGCCATCGAGAAGGTTGGCCTCGCCAGGGAGAGGTCACGGCTACAAAGAGGCAGAGGCAAGGGAGAAGGAGCGATCGCGACGGGATTTGTCTGACTGCTGCACTTCAAGGGCCCGCCCGGTCCCTCCGTGCTTCCCACGCTCTTTGTGTTGCATTCCCAAAAGAAATATGGTGCAGGAGGGTGGCGTGAGTCCAGTGACGTGGCCTGGAACAGCAGTGGGGTGAGCAGGGCTCCTCTTGCCGTGCTCCACCTCCTGCAAGCCAGCAGGGAAAGGTCTCAGTGGAGAAGAAGCCACATTTAATAAAGGAAATTATTATAATTATATTGCAGTGGTACTTAGGTCTTACATGTGGTATGAGTTTCACTGAGAGAGACTTCAAAGCATTGCTGGGTTAAATGCTGCTGGGCTGCTGTAGCAGGTGGGGAAACTGAGGCACACGGGTTTGGTCCTCTCTGGAGGCGAGGAAACAGCTCAGTGCTAGAGATGGAGACAGATTTTCTGCCTTTGTCAGCCCTAGAGAGCAGCCCAGGCACTGGGAGAGCCAGAGGAGTTGTCCCACTCTGCAGTGTGACCCCGCACAGAGCTCAGGTGCTGGGGTGAGATTTTGGTGGACTTCAGACCTGAACTTTAACACTTTAATTCCCCCTTCCAGTAGCTGCCACGTGCTGTCTCCTGGCAGCGCCCTCGCTACAGTGCATAGGGATTTGTGAGCCCCTTCAGAGGTGTTACCAACCCATTTGCCATGGCACAGCTCTGTCTCCAGACTGGGCTTGCAGGAAGCTTTTGGTGCCTGGCAGAAAGCCCAGGCTGAGATCTGAGCACCTCTGAGCTAAATCCAGTGAAATTCTCACTTCTTCCGGGGCTGGACCCACACTCGAGCCGGATTTTTCCCCTGGTTTTATGGGCTTGCTTGAATTTTATTGCAAACATAATGACTGCAAAAGGGCAGTCACCGAGGTCTCTTGGAGCAGGTGGTGGCTTTCCAAAGAGGGCAGGAGTCGGCCCCACCTTGCAGAGCAAATAAACATATGGATCACAGAGTGCAGCGGGTGGGGGAGGTGAAAGGAGGGCAAAAGGACCTATCTGGCATCTCCTACCTGGGGTGGGTCTGGGTCTTCCAGCCTGAATCCCACAAAAGCTTGCTAAGGTTTTTCGTGCTCTGAATCAACAGATCTGAGGCCAGACAGATCCGAGGCCAGACAGATCCGTCCTCTGAGCTGGAAGATCTCTACCTGCTGCTCTCCTGACAAAGAAACCATCTGTGCTGCTTGCTGCTAGCTGGATCGCTGCTTCTAAATTTGATCCTGGACTATGGAAAAACTTGTCAACTCCTAAAGCAGCTGGCTGGAGAAGCTGGTTGGCAGCCTGCAGCGGGGAGCGGTGTCCAGCGCGCATCATGTTTTGGCATGTCCATCTCTCTTTCGAGCCGCCTTGGAAGGCTTCCCAAGATATTAGCTCTTTATGGAGAAGAAAAAAAGAAAAAGAAAAAGAAAAAAGGCAAACCCCAGTGGCTGTGTTGCAGCACATCCATAACCATCTCCCTGCAGCTCACGGGAGCAGGCGAGCAGCCACGGCACCGTGTCGCAACGCAGCGCACTCGCCCTGGATTCCATCCAGCCTGTGCTTTCCTGCTCAGCCATGATTATCCCTCTCTGCCTTCTACAAACACCTTTAAAAAGAAGGGCTCTGACAACAAAATTACTGGAGCAGGCTTCTAGGAAAGCCTGCTGTGCACGGTGCCTTGGGGAGCCCCACGGCCTTGCGGGGCAGGCAGCCTCGAGCGCTGGGAAGCCTGACCTCAGTCGAGATATCTGTGTGTGCCAAGTTTTCTAAAGAGAGTATAGTGGTCTGTTCTTCTACCCTATATCTGATGCAGCTGATGGAACACTTTATCTCACAGGTGAATTGCAGGAAATCAAAGCCATGAGTTGGGTTCAGCAAATCCAGATGTTGGCGCTGGCGATCAGCGACTGGGGTTGGGGTTTTTTGAAGCTTCCACGGCAGCTGGAGCTTGGCCCCATTGTCAGGTTGGCTTTGCACCTCTTTGCTTCTGCTATCAGCTCCAGAAAGGCAGTCAGAGAGGTTACGGGGCTGCCTGGAAGCATCTCCTGCTGGTCAGGAATGGGGGATGCTGGCCGGGGATCCAGGCTCTGGGAGTGTGACGGATGAGGCACAGGGATGAGCACAGGAATGTGTCCCTGCGTTGCCCAATTCTGGCCACGCACCGATGGCTGCAATCGCAGCAGCCCGTGGCACTTCTGCGAGGCTGGATGACAAAGCTCCTGACGAGAGAGCAGCGCTGACCTCAGTGACTAAACAAGTGTGTTTGTTTCTATTTCAGGCTGCTGTGCTTTTTTTAGCCTTTTGACAGAGGAGGTCTGCTAAACTGTGGTAAATAAGGATTTTCTCCCGTCCATGAGTACATTGGTGAAATATCCATGTGCGTATTACTTCGCTCTGCTGACACCTCAAATATTTTAATGTGCATTTTAGTGCTGTTTGTTGAATGAAGCGGGTGTTTGCAAAAGATGTCAACATTGGAGTGGAGTTTGCCAATGTTGACGTGGTCACAGCTCACTGGGAAGCCAAATGTACTGTGCAAATGCAGAATAAGTGGTGATATCAGTGACCTTTCCTATGTGATAGGAATTCTTATGTTATCACATCAGGTGAATGGAAAACGGATCTCCATCCATCCATTCATCCATCCTCAGGACTTTCCTCTCACACCTCTAGTACCAGTTGTGCAAAATGGAGGAAAGTACTCCACAGTGATGTTTGCTCTGTGAAAAAAACGTATTGGTAACTGGAGTAACCAGCAGGATACACGAGGATACTGAAGGCTTTTGAGAAACACGAAAAGCAAAAGCTGTGTTTTAAAATTAAAATTTAAAAATTAAATTGAATTTGAAATTAAAATGGGCAACAGAGTTCAGTGCTTTTTATTCAGCCTTCTAGTGTGTCTGGAATAAATTGGGAGGGAGAGGGGAAATAAGTGCCTTTCAATAAAAGGAGGGTTGCTGAATTTAATCAGCCCAGTCTTATTTAGGGAACACCCTGGGGATGTGTAATTGGAAGGTAAGATAGCCGTGTATATAATGTTATGGTAGGCTGTCAGCAAGTGGCTGTGTTCCAGACAGACATCCAAGGCATTTTCTTCAGTGTGTGAGCCAGTGCTCAGTTTGGGGAGGACAAGCTGTGGTGATGTTAGCTTTTTATTGTGTCCTGCTCTGCAGAGAATCCAGCGCCTCGGAGAAGAGGTTTGAGGGTGCATTTGCCTCTTGCTTGCCTGCTTTGCTGTGAATTGTTCCAACAAGGCATTTTAACTGGTGTAAATGTGTAAGGGCAGTGAGCAGGTCCAGATTTGGGGGCTGATTTTTGTTCCACTGGAAAGGCAGCCCAGGAGGTTACCTGAGGGGCAGCCCTGGGTGGGAGATGGTCTGGACAGTGCTGAGAATGCAGATGTACAAATAAACACGCACGAAGGAGGTGCCCCCTGGGCCCATGTGGATTGGTGACCTTGGCAAACAGATGCTTGTTAAGGGGGTCAAAGCTGTAGGTCTCTGTAATGCCCCCCCCTGTGAATTGTTTCCTCTTTAGCAGCTGAGCCCATCACCTGTGTTCAGGGTTTGAGTTTCACACCTCTGCCAAGCTGGACATTTCCTGGCTCTTTGTGAGCAGGAAATCTCTCCTTTCCGTTTTTCTGCACTAGCAGAGATATGTGATGATGTGCATGAGCCTCTAATTGGCTCCGTGGATTACGTGTGCAGCACAGAGCCCCTGAGCCTGACCCGGGATCCCCCATCCATCTGCAGCTCAGGGGAACAGGAACTTGAGAGATCTTTGCACAATACAGACATTCAAAGGGTTTAATATTGCAGGAACCCCAGCTCAGCTTAAATTGCCGGTGCTGAACTCTGCATCCGTACTTATCAACTTTCTGCTTTATGATTCACTCTCAAAGCTCATATTTGATTCTAAAAATGTTACTAAAATTCATTCATCTCTGGCTGTACTGCATTTCTCTGCAACTCCTAAGTGGGATCTGATACTGATTCAAAACACATTGAGGTTTTTCATCCAAATCCTTTTCTTTAAGTGCACCGTGGCAGATCTGGATGTTTAATACATTTGAGGAGAAAAATAATTTTTTTCTTCTTCTTCTTCTTTCAGTCCTGCAGATAGTCTTACCCTGTAAAATGTGTTGCAAAAGTAGGAAGTGTATCCACACACAGGGTGATTTCTGCTGAAGGGGGGTCAGTGTTTATTGTGAGGCTGCTCTGGGATGAATGAATGAGTATCAAATCATGTCATACAAGCATCTGGGGTTACTGTGAGTCACTGAACTTCAATTGCAGCATAGGTAACACCTCAGGCCCTCTCTTCCAATAGGAAAAAGAATTTCGCAGGGCAAAATCAGGAGAGTCTGCCGACCAATGAACGTGTGCTCTGGGAGTGAGTCACATTCATAAAGAGTTTCAAGTTTGTGGTCTGGCAGATCCTGAGAGATGATTAAACCCACATAAAAGACCTTTATTAATACAGTTTCTACAGTTCTGCACCAATCTTAGTGCAGATGGAGCAAGAGAAGGAGGATGGAGGTGGGGAAATACTTACCCGTGCTGGCAGCGTGAGTCACTGCCACGCTGGGTGAAACAAAATCCTAATGCTCCGTGGGCCCTGCACACTCTTATCGCAGAATTCCTATCTGGGACGGGAGCTTTGGTAGCTGCAGCGATTGGCCCACGGGATTTTTAGCTGCAGTGTTTATCCTGGATTGCTTTGAAGCAGGTTTGCACCTCCTGCTCCTGACACCCACTGCCCCAGCAGTGCTGCCTGGCCGGAGTGGTGACCCCGGCACCCCATCCCTGTTCAGCACCAGGATAAAACAGAGGGGCAGGTCAGCCCCAGCTGCTTATCCAGGGTTTTCCTGCAGTGGTACCCACCTCTGCATGGACTCCTGACAGGATTCCTGTTGGCTCTCTCTTCCCACCACTGGGACCAAGTCACAGATTTATAGAATCCTTATCCCGTGTTCGGAGCAATTTGTCTTCATTTTTAACATAGATTTGATTGCTTCTTAATGTTTCTGTGCCTGGAAGTCTTCTGTTAAAGGAAATGTTTCTCATTATCAGCTGTGAGATTGCCAGGTCTGGGAAATATTTCTGGTTTATATTACTGTCCTGGTGCACATGAGACATCCCAGAACCAAAGATGATGAGATCCCTGTTTTATCTACAGAAAGAAGATGTTACGGGGGGCTGCAGCCCCCTCCATGGTGTCCCCACCGAAATCCTGTAGTCTGTCATCCCCTTGGACACCCAGAATGGGGGTGCCTGGGGGTGCCTGGGGGTGTCTGTCCCTGCAGTCCGTGCTCTGCCACCCTCCTGACCAGCTCCTTTTCTCCAGCTCACTGCAGGAGAAAAAAGGTCTGGTTCTGACACACCTTCGGTACTGCAGCAGCAGCTGACAGGGAAAGTGCAGAGTGATGATGGGGAGGGTGGGAAGAGGCGCAAATTCTGGAATGACAACCTCCCAACATCAGGTCAGAAGTGGCTTTGTGGTAAAGGAGAGAGGGACCCACGCAGTGTTTGGCTAAACCAGGCAACTTCTGGGGTGGGAGCTGCCTCCCTCATCTTGGGAAAACTGCTTGAGAAAATTTCCCAGTAGAATTTGATCAAAACTTTGTGAGGGACTGAAAGTATTTGGTGAGGTTTGTCCTGTTCCTGTGTGTTTTTAAGGGGCTGTAAAACAGATTTCTCAGCAGCTTCTGCTTATGTTTTTCAGGTGGGCTCTTCTCCCCCTAAGGTGGGTCTCCAGAAGGCAGGAGATGTCTGTGGCCCTCACACACTCCTGTTGGAGCTGCGCGTAGGACAACTTTTCTCTGCCATAGCCTTTGACCTGCTAACAACTCTCGCCTTTGCCTGAAATCAGTGGTTTTTCCCCCAATCCCACCCATCCCCCCATAGGCTGAGTAGCACAGGGGATGCCACAGGACGCTGGGCCCTTACATGCCTGGGGGAAATGTGTCCTCCTCAGCTGCTCATGAGCTCCTCAAGGAGATGCAATAAATTTTCTTTCACATTTCATCCTCTTCTGGGGCAGGAGGGAGAAGGACCCTTTCATCTTCTGTCCCCACAGGCTGCTCTGCCAGGCCACTTGTTTCACTGCTGACAGATCCCAGCTCAGGACACACTTTTCCTACCTGAGTACACCCTGCAATTTTCTGCCTAGATAAATAATCCCACACCAGCTTCAGGAAGGGCAGTCCCAGACTGAACTAAATATTTCTGCAAGCAAATACTGCTCTAGTATTTTTGGCATGAGACTTAATAAATAAACAAATTTGCTGTTCCTCAGGATCACGTCCACCTCTCTTCTGCGGCTGTGCCAGTCTGGATGCTATCCTGAGCTTTACTAAGTCATTTCCCATCAAATTTATGTGTTGAGAAAGGCGTTCTCAGCTCTTTAGCTTCCTGCTGAAGAATCAAAGCGCAACTGGTCTCAGCCATACCTGCCGGCTCCTTCGCATTTTTAGGACTTTTCCTATGGAAAGGAGCTAGAAGATAATTTTCCCAGATCTGCCTTAGAGGGAGAGCTGGTAGCAATGACTGCTCATGGCTCTGCTCCAAAGAATGGTGCAATCCAGCTCATCCCACATCCAAGTGGAGCTCTGTGCTGGTATCCTTCAAGGGATGCAATCTCCTCCCTGGGCTGGGGGTCTCCTGCATAAAGACCTCCTTGGATGGGGACAGATTGGTTGATGTAGCTTATCATCAAAGCAAAGGATGCATCCAGCTCTGCTGCAGAGTGCCTGGGTGGAGAAAGCCCTCTCTAATTACTGCTTGTGAGTAATACCAGCAATATTTGTGCTGAGCATGCTCTGCTCTGAAGGCATCACTACAGCTGGGGATGCTCCTCGTGTGCCCATGAGGGAGGAAAAGGGGGCTCGAGTCAGCTGATGACAGCTTCCCTGTGTGAGAGCTGGCAGCACTGATCCAGGCATGGATCAGCCAGAAATTTAGCCAATCCCCCATGGTTTATCACTCTTCACACAGGATGCTGAAGGCATGAGGTAGGGCCTGGCTCTTCCCCGTGGGGCTGGCGGGAAGGGGCCCAGGGGCTGGGAATCACCACCAGGCACATTAGGACCACCAGGCACATCAGGACCACCAGGCACATCAGGACCACCAGGCACATCAGGACCTCCCTGGGCAACGTCTCGTCCTGTGGTCCACGGACACTCGCCATGGCTAAAAATAGCTTGTACCCATGCTGCTGTGTCCAAGGGAAGAAGAGGATTGCCCAGAGGGGTGGTGGATGCCCCATCCTTGGAAACAGAATCCCAGAATCACTTNCACCAGCCACATCAGGACCTCCCTGGGCAACGTCTCGTCCTGTGGTCCACGGACACTCGCCATGGCTAAAAATAGCTTGTACCCATGCTGCTGTGTCCAAGGGAAGAAGAGGATTGCCCAGAGGGGTGGTGGATGCCCCATCCTTGGAAACAGAATCCCAGAATCACTTGGATTGGAAAAGCCCTCTGAGACCATCGAGTGCAAGCTGTGCCCGATCCCCACCTTGTACCCAGCCCAGGACACTGAGTGCCACCTCCAGTTCTTCCTTGGACACATCCAGGGATGGGGACTCCAACACCTCCCTGGGCAGCCCCTGCCAGTGTTAAATCATCCTTTCCATAAAGAAATTCCTCTGAATGTTCGACCTGATCCTCCCCTGGTGCAGCTTGAGACCATGAAATATCCAAGGCCAGGCTGGATGGGGCTTGGAGCAGCCTGGGACAGTGGAAGGTGTTCCTGCCCATGGCAGGGGGTGGGATGGGATGGGCTTTGAGGTCTCTTCCAACCCAAACCATCCTGTGACCCTGCAAAGGAGGGGGCTGTTGAGGCACCCACCAAGCCCCACAGGACGGGGAGGGTCCCGGTGGGACCATGAGCCAAATGTGCCATTTGGGAGGCTGGACCTGCCTGTCCCAAGCCAGGACAAGCCGTGTTTTACCCAACAGGTTGCTGCTGTTTGCATAAGGTGGGTGTTACGGGAATGCAGCAGGTGCCATTAAAGCATCCTGCCCTGCAAGCTGGGAAAGGCTGCTGAGGTCCCCCTGCCTCTCCAGATCTTTCACTGGAGTTTATCTCCAGATCTTTGACTTTATCATTGCACAGGTATTTAAAAGAAAACCCCACTATGAAAGCTTTCCCTAAGTAAATTCTGCTGAACTACATAATTTTCTTTTTCCTGGTGAATTTACGCTGCTGGCCAGAGAGAAATTTCTCACTACAGAGAAATTTGCAGGGTTTCATCTTCTGAGAAGGTTTCAGAGCCCTCATTCGAGAGGGGGATTTTTGCAGAGTGAACTCAGCAGATATGGTCATGCTATGCAGTGACAGAAGAGGCTTTCAAAAAGGGCTGAGACACTTCTCATTTCCTTGAAATGTTAGCTGGGGAATTCTCTGTGCTGCCTTCAGCTGCTGTTCTTTAAAGGAAATCCCCAGTGCAATACCATATCAGTAAAACATTAAAAAAATTCTCTCCTGGGCCCTAGTCCCATGCCTGGACAATTTGCTGTGAGCTGGGAGGTGTGGCCTTGAGGAGAACCAGTCTTTCACACGCGTGTTCAGAAAACACATTTTTAAAAACCTGCTAATGTAATTTAGTTTTGCTGATTGAAGCCTATTAAAATGCAACTTTAGTTTTGCTGTTATGAAGAAATCCACATCCTCAATCATGATTTTTCCTCCTTTTTCTTTCTTTTTCTTTTTTTTTTCCCTATCTACACAAGTCTCTATGGATGGACCACATTCCTGGGTAGATGCTTTTTGCTTTTCAGCTGTAGCTGATATTCATGGTCTGACAATACAAAATTGTCCATTCTAATGACCTACCTTAGAATTATTTCCGTTGTCGGATTAGAAACTCTGTAGCCTAATTTTCAATTAACATGGCATCAGGAGCTAATACTTTTGCTGGAATAGATACTTTGCAACAATTTTGGCCCCAAAAATTGGAAAATCGATTTATTTTCATACTTTGAAGAGGCAGAACCATTTTATGGGTGCTGGTGTTATCAGTCTCTGATTTTCTGTAGTTAGGAGAATTTAACCTTTAAAAAAAAATCCCTGGAGAACAGGTTATTTTGATCCTGATTTGCTGGCCAGTTGTTTCCCAGGGAAGTAACTGCTGAATGACAGAATTCAGAAGAGAAATGGAAAATGTTACTTCCCCATAGTTCCTTCTGGTTTTTTATGATTATATTATGTAAAAATACAGTAGAATGAGGACTGCATGAGCTATGGAGGAGGCAATTCATTGTAGCAGTGCTTAGAGATCTTGAACTCGGCCAGGACCCAGTTCCAGAAATGAAGGTGCCACCTGGAGTGGTCCCTCCGCACCTCTGTCTTGTAGAGGCATTTCAGTTGTGTGTCAGCTTTAGCCTTGGCTGTCTCACTTATTAAATTAAATAAAAGCTAATCACTTCCCTATCTCTCCTCCCCAACACAGAAAGCTGTTTGAAGTCACTATGGCCTGTTTGAAACTGTGGATTTGGGGAAGCTTGTTTACCTTTTCACTCCTGAGCTCTTTGATCCCTGTTTCCCCAGCATCCACTAGAAACAGCTTTTGGTTTTATGCTGGGGACAGCCAGATTTTTCCTGTAAGAACAGAGGCCCAAGGGCTAAATTTTTAAAGAAACGACTGAACACCATGAACCTGAGGGGGTGTGAAGAGTGAAAAAGAGCAAGGCAACCCTGACTTGATTTATTTTGCCGTCAGGAAAGGTGCCAGCCTGCTTTGGACGTGCACAGTTCAGCTTGTGCGTGGTTCCACCACTTGGCTGTGCTTTCAGTTTATAAAGATGCACAAGGGGAACAGAGATGTCTTCTTTACTGTTTGATGCCTGCTAAGTGATTGTGATGGCTCCTTGGGCTTGCTTCCATCTCTGTGGGGGGATATGATGGTGCTGATGATTTTTAGCATGTGAAGCTGTAACGTGCGGTTTCTGTGTGGAATGGGAATGTTGCTGACATCCTGCCCAGGAGGGGAAAACCCCAGCCCCACACAGAGCAGATATTCAGTGGTCCTGTACTACCTTTGTTGAGCAAATATGGAATAATTTTGAAGTTTAGTACATTTTACTACTTTTAAAGGGAGTCCCCAACAGCACAAGGACGTGGAGCTGCTGCAGCCAGTCCAGAGGAGGCCACGGAGATGCTCCCAGGGCTGGAGCCCCTCTGCTCTGGAGCCAGCCTGGCACAGCTGGGGCTGTTCCCCTGCACAAGAGAAGGCTCCAGGGAGAGCTCAGAGCCCCTGGCAGGGCCTAAAGGGGCTCCAGGAGAGCTGCAGAGGGACTGGGGACAAGGCATGGAGGGACAGGACACAGGGAATGGCTTCCCAGTGCCAGAGGGCAGGGATGGATGGGATATTGGGAAGGAATTGCTGTGTGTGAGGGTGGGGAGGCCCTGGCACAGGGTGCCCAGAGCAGCTGTGGCTGCCCCTGGATCCCTGGCAGTGTCCAAGGCCAGGCTGGATGGGNCTGGATGGGCTTGGAGCAACCTGGGACAGTGGAAGGTGTCCCTGCCCATGGCAAGGGTGTTAGACCAATATGAGCTTTAAGCTTCCTTCCAA
>VWZT01014775.1:0-29301 GCA_013397055.1 Pachycephala philippinensis
GGCCCAGACATCCAGCCACTTTTCAGACTACCCCCCCAACCTCCTAGATCAGCCCACACATGAACAGCTTGTCTAAAAGGACCTCACAGCAGACATGGTCAAAAGCCTTACTGAAGTCCAGGCAGACAATATCCACAGCTCTCCCCTCATCTACCAGACCGGTTGCTTCCTCAAAGAAGTTTAATCAAGCCAATCAAGTATAAATTCCCACTGGTGGTGATGATTTTCTTGTCCTTAATGTGCCTGGAGATGGTTTGAGGCTTAGTTGCTTCATCACCTTCCTACAGACTGATGTTAGGGTGACCAGCACGGATTTCTCTGGATCCTCTCCTTCTTGCCCTTCTTTAAAAAAGGACTGACATTTTCTTTCCTCCAGTCTTCAAATACAGTATCACACTTTTGTTACACTTCTTTTAATCAGATCCTTAAATATAATGATCACCCTTGTTAATGAGTCGTGATCTCATTATATAAAATGTAATAAAA
The DNA here is from genome assembly GCA_013397055.1 of Pachycephala philippinensis. Lineage (NCBI taxonomy): Eukaryota > Metazoa > Chordata > Aves > Passeriformes > Pachycephala > Pachycephala philippinensis. Next base: position 487 of record VWZT01014775.1, read on the forward strand.
GGACATGCTGAATTCCTAAAACAACTTACTTCTCTACTATTATGGCAGCAAAACTGTTGCATTACTAAAATGCAACTTAGTCCTTCCCTAGAATATTCTAGTAATAATAAAAGGAAGAATTTCATACAGCATTAAAAAAAGTTAATAGCCTTCTAACATTAAACCAAATAATGCTTAGGTTTCTTTATTACATTCTTAGATCTGCTTTGGAAAATATATTTTTTAGCTAGATGAACCAACCCAGATGGCTGAAAAGGACCTTTAGAGGTCAGTCAGTACTTTTATTCTGTCATACAGGACTAACTTTACCTAAACTTTATCCAAAATTTTAGATAAAGCTAAAGTAAGTTTTTCCTAAAGCTTTATCAAGTATTTTAACAGGTTGCTTAGAGAGGCTGTGCAGTCTCCATCAGAGGAGATCTTCAAAAGCCAGTGAAAGGATGTGGATGAAATAAATGCCAGTTTCAGGAAATTTTCACTAGAGACCCATGTCCGATGTGAGAATATTTCTGTTCTTTGAGTGGGTTTTGTGGAAGGCATTCAACTTTCCTAAGTTAATTTATAATATTTAATCTAATATTGTAGTTTGACAGAAATCAGGATAATCTATGTAACTATTTCAACAACACAGATGTGAATGATATACCAAGTCATTGAAAATGCTAAGGGAAAAAAAAGCATTTCAGAAGATGTTATTGAACCAGTCCAAGTCTAGGCATTAATTACAAACAAATAATAGTCTATTCTCACTCATCTAAACAACTTCTCTGTTGAAAACGAATTCAAAGACAGTAGAATGAGGCTAATCATTCCAATGACCAGACCCTCATTTTTTTCCAGTAGATTTACCACATCTGCCTTCTGTGTGTCTCCTCCATAAAACCCGTGTTTGACCTTTCACTTCCCTCTTTTTCAAAATAGAGCAAGGAGCTACTTCAGAAGATGACAGAGCTCCTGAGAGCTCTGTAGCACAGATTGCCTTGCAGGAGGATGCACTGTGATGCTTTATATGAGTTAAGGGAGCTGTTTGGATGTACAGGCTGCAGTCCCAACACTTGATAAGAATTTCAAAGCTGTTTCCTAATCTTTCTGTGAAAAGCGAAATATGCAGGATTCCGATCATCATTAGAAATGACTGCATGAAATTGTATTGGTCCACGTTATGTAACAGCTTAAATAAATGTTTTTATTCTTAGGATCCATGTATTAATTGCATTTTTCCTCTGCTTTGCAGAACAACTGCAAATCATTCCTCACAGTGATTTCACGTAATTTTCTGATTTTGGTGGTACTCTATGTAAAGTGTGTATCTCTAAATACCCAATTTGGCTTTTATAACTTCTGGTGCACTGCAAATAATCCTTAGATCTCACTGTGCTTTTGAAATAAATACAGAAGAACCATGCTATGATGAGAAGTTTCACTCATCCCCATCTTACCTGGGAAAGGTGTGATACTTACAGGAAAACATCGCCTACTTTACTACTGTCTACTTTTACTGTTTACTTTTTTTTTTCTAAAGGGGATGGAATGAAGCAAAGGACCCTGGGCCTTTATAAAGAAGAGTGTTACAACTTCATGATATGTTATAGTAGTTTTCCAAGACTCCTTCTTCCATTCCAGAGAATCTTTGTTCTTCCCCTTCACAGCAATACAGATGCAGCTCCTCGTGAGGGCATTAGGTTTGGGCATGTTCTAAGGTCACCCACCCCATCTACCTAACGTGTTTTGCTTTCTACTCACACAGACTGGTGGAGTACACAGAGGAACTGTGTATTTAACTCTTGTCTTCTGTATTTCAGAGAATTTTGGAGCTGAAAAGAAAACTGGTTACTCTCAAAGAATATTCACTCTGCTCTGTAAAGAAATTCCTAAGAAAAATCTAGGAATTTCTTACTTACTCATCTTTACTAAGCCAATAAAGCAGCTCCTTTATTTATCCTCAATAAGGGACCAAGATGGCCTAACAACACCCAAAGATTTCCATGTACAACAGGATCCCTGAACCAGTAGGGAACATTTGCATGATTAGATAATTATTGAAGCTCTGGAGCAAGGCAGATGTCCACTGTAAAAGCATGAAGTCAAACATATGCAATTGTGTCATGCAGCTATTCTGCAACAGAATCTTCCATACAATGATACATCTGCCATGTGGATCTAGTGCCTAAATTAAGCCATACAAAATGAGACGTCTTCTTGTTATCAAGTGGTTGTCATCTTATGGGTAAGAAGATCTCAAGATTCTAAAAAAATAACCTAAATTGAAATAGATATTAAAGACAGACTATTACCCCAGAAAAAATTATTTAGGAAAATTAAGCACAATACTGAGAAGAAAGCTTGCTGAGAGAGATGGATTTAAAGATACTTTATAAAAAATAAAAGATAAAAATTATAAAAGATAAAATTACAGCCTGCAGAAAGAAAAAACTTTCTCTCTCAGTTTCACATGGTTTCTCCAGCTGTCATGAGCATGAGACATCTGAATTGAGCAAGTCAGTAATAATCAGCACGAAAAACTATGTATAGCGTAAGAGTTTGTAAGTAAGTATAGCACTTCAGAGTATTAAAAGACTAATTGTTGTGTGATAGCAATTGTTGAAGTTTTTAAACTGCATTTAAGACAATTAATAAACTACACTACAGTTCAGGAAAGGCACCAGGCTGACATATGGGAAGATTAGAGAATCAAAGTTCTCTGGGGCTTCTTTGTAACTGCGTAAAACTCTGTAAAATACCAGAAAATCATGCCTACACACATATTAAAGTAACTTTTCAAGCAATAACTTTATTATGCCTTTATAAATTCACAGGCCTTCTTTGCTGTTGAAAAAAAAAGGTCCAAAATGCAGAAGGGAAACTCACCACAAAGGGTACCCACACTCAGACATGAGCCTGTGTGCGTCTATGTGGAGGAACAAAACTTTAAAGGGAGAAACTGGTGAATGACCCAGAGCTATTTAGTCTGTGGCACCTCTGGTTGCACAATCTGCTACAGAGAGAGCCTTTGGGAAGCAAGCATCTGTAGAAAAAGAGACTTGGACACTCTTGCTAAGCACACCACAGCAAGGCACCCACCGTTATGAAACCTGGTGAAGTTACGGTGCTGTCAGAACAGAGAACTCCTTGCAAAGGCCAGGGATCCTCAATAAGGCTACACTGCATGTAGCCTTGCCTTAAATGAAACCCTGCTGCATTCTTGTAAAAAAAGTACTGTTTCTGAGATCTGCTCTTGCGGCAGTACTAAACATAAAATGCTCTTTCTCTTCACATACATTGTATAACTAAACATTTACGTGTTTGCATGTATGTGTGCGTGCAGCTGAAGCATGTGAATAAATCCCACAAACTGACTACTTTAACCTTCCCCTGGCCACAGCTCTCAGGAGAGTGAAGCATAAATTTCCTTAACACACTCTAGGGCAAGCTAATGCTCAATTCAAACAGAGATCCTTCGTCACCTTCTACAGAGCTGCAAACTCATTAATGGCTCTATATTGCTTATTGAGTCATTCAAGCATACACGGAGTAGGCTAGATTTCTTCCTGGTATCTAATTTTTCCTAGGTTATATAATGACACTCTTTCATTTTTGCCAAGCTTGTCAGGTTATGCTCCTTCAAAGGCACTGAAGAATATATGTTCAGGGGCAAATATGGTTGCAGCTTCTTCTGTTGTGCTGACAAACTCTTAAACAGACAGCTATAAAATGACCCTTCTTTAAATTGAAGACACAAAAGAGTAATTCTGGGAGATTTTAATCTTTATGGTGAGAAAGAAAGAATTAAGTGTTTTTTTTATTTATTATTTAGAACAGATAATTTTCCATTCAGTTTTTTTTTTAGTAGAATAAATCCTACTCTTTGCTTTGACCTATGGATAATAGATTAACTCCAATAACCTAAATAATTATGTTTTTCAAACTTTACTCACTCTCCAAACACTACTTTGTCTTATCTCATTCCATCACAGGTAATATATATAGCAGTGCATTCAAAGACAAACAATAAGGAACTGATGCCTTTTTTACGGGTTCTAGTCAGTATTGTCTATCAGCTACTATGCAGTCTATCAGCTACTGATAAGTATGTCAGAAAACCTTGCTTTTAAAAGACAGACATGAGCTTGAAGAGGCAAAAATAACACCTGATTGGATATCCAAAACTACAGGAGTTTAACCATGACTTTAAACAGTGCTAACTGGGTATGTGTATGCTTTTTCAAGTCCTGTTAGCAACCTATTTGCACACCCCGCCTGCAGTCAGAACACCCGACCCTGGTGCCAGTCAGTGTCATGGGGAACGACACTGGGGTGATTTCTGCTACCAGGCAGAGCAACAATCCTCCTGAATTTAGTTCCATGGAACTATCATACATGAGGTCTGCTTCAGCTTAAGCGTAGTTGCTTCCCACACTGTAGAGAAACTGTCAGGTATCAGACCATTCGCACCCTGGAGTTAGTTTTTCATGGCTTTAATCTTTTAAGGTTACTCATGTTTCCACTGAATGAAGGGCAGGTGAAACAAGCGGATTCTAAACTGCAAGACCAGCCCTAAAGCTAAGAATTGTATTTTGTTAATAGACTCTTTCACAAAGCTGCACTGATCCAGCAGCTCCAGGCAGAGTGTGTCTCCCATGACCCATCTTACTCTTTTCCACTGTACACCAACAGCATGAGAGAGGCTACAATGATCAGGGGGCAAAACTCTGTTCCCAGTCATACAGGAATTAAAGGAAGAGCTGCCTAACTGGCCAGACTTTGGGCATACTGAGCCACAACAGTGCCCCTAGACTAGGCCACTGCCACATCAGGCACTTCACAGAGCATCTCCTTCTACTGTCTTTTTTATCACATTTGAGGATGGCACATTTCAGCAGCCTGTGAGCAAAACAAGGTCAGAAGAACTTCACAGAGTGGTGGCATTAACACCAGTATATGTAAATACCGTAGTCATGGCTTGATAAAAGCTCAGGGTTGAATTGCCCTAAGCTGTCAGAAGAGTGCCAGGGGACTGGGAAAGCACCCCAATGCACTTTTCTGTGTTGTCTGGCTGTGACTACTCCAGCACAAGAGTGTTCAGTGAAATACATGCCCCCTTTACATTTCTGTGGTATGATACAAGCCTGATTTCTCTCTCCCTCGCTTCTAAGACTTTTTTTTTTCCAAATTTACAGCAAAATCTAATTAATATGCTTTGCATTTTTGCATCTCAGAAGATTATTAGAATGAAACACATCTGAAAAAACTCAACAGTTCTCCAACAGGTTTGTATGGTCCACAGCTATTCAAGGCACTATAAAATGCGTTGTTTACCAGCACACCACTTACCCTCAGCATAGGGCCATTCTGGAACACATGAGGTTCATCACAAACTACACAGTATTCATTCAGTACCGGTATCCGCTGCTCAGCAAATTCAATAGTCTGAGAACAATGAAAATGAGAATAACAACATCTGCTTAAAAATAATTAACAGTCAGCTCATACTCCACAGTGTTTCATAAATGAGTAAGATATGACATCCTACCTGCACAAGAAAGCCACGGTCTCGCACCGGAATGCATTTTGCACCGTAATTTTGCTGCAAGGGAAAAGTTGAGGGAACTTCAGTGTTGGCAGACTAATTATAATGAAACGGTAAAGCATTTATAAATTTTTGCATGTAAATATGTTAATCAAACAATCTGCATCTAAAAAGATCTCTCATTTACGTGAACCAGACATTACAAATAATCAATCCTTCTACTGAGTGCGGGATAGGTTTTTAGTATTTCTTTCTCGTTCTTAAATCTGATGAAGTTTTGTATCTCACCATCCCAAAAACTTTAATCTCAAATGAAAACACCAGTGCCTCTACTCCATCCTAACAAACTGACATTTGGTAACTTCCATTACGTTTTCACTGCATATTGTCTATCCAAACATGGGCTATAAGGCTTGAAAGACTACTGTAATTCTCAATAAGGCTGAAAAGCTTTTTATTTTATATATGCTAAGGTCTCACTTCAGCAAGCACTGCACTAACAGATCTTTATGCTCAGATACTACTCAAGTTCTTTTTCTTTCAGAACACAACAATATAAATTAGAAGTAAATTCTGTTACAAGAGTCAGTAAGGTTCAGACTTCCCTCCAGACTGACATCTATTTCAATCAAACCTTGTTTTGAATAAGAGTTACATCAGCTCCATTTACAATGTTTTGTGGGTTTTTTTATAGGGTTATTTCCTTTCATTTCTCTGCTGTTTAATTGCTTAACTGCTTTTCCATTTTTCTTCTGGGCAACAATACTACTTGTATTCATATATGAGACTAATATTTTAGCTGAGAATTGAAGAGAACTCAGTATCTTGATTCATCACTTCTACATTCCACTGACTTCAAATTGCAGTCAGGCACCCAGGCTACCCATATATCTGGTGCCTGCATATAAAATGTGAAACAGACTCTTGATGCCCTTCCACTAACATCAGTCAAACTGCATCTGACCATGTATGTGATGATCTTCCCTCAAAGTAAGTGCATTCAAGCAATAAATTACGGGTAGTTTTCATAGACTGCCAAGCAGGGCTTGCCTTTCTTCCCTATCAGCTGATAACATCAGTAATGAAACGTAGTCAGCTCTTCATTATCTTATAAAAACCAAAGGGACTTTTCCTATTAACGTCAGAAGACAGAAGCCTTGCTACGTTAATACATCCTCTGCTGAATCAGAAAAAAGTGCATCTCTAAACTGCAACAAATGAAAGTCTGATGGCTCATCTTAAATTAATTTTGCTGTGCACATCACATAAATCAACCACACAGCATATATATAAATGATCTTATGATAGTGTATCCCTGCTTTTAGATTTGATGAGTATAGCTTAAAGCTTACTGAACTAAATTACCATGAAACATAGCGCACTCAATGTAAATTCATTATTTAGAACGCACTATTTTAAACATATGTATGGCATCTAAAGGAAGAATCAGCTTCCAAGGTACCACCAGGCAAAGGGAGTGGAGAGAACTATTTTCTAAACACTTCCCCCCAGATCAAACACAGAAAACAGGCTGGTGCCTTGAAAGACTGCAAACAAACCCACTCTTTCTTCTAAAGTAAAAAAGCCATCTTTTAAGAGGCACAGGCAGAAGAATTGATTTTGAGAGCTCTTTCTTAAACGCAAGAATATGTACTACCCTTTGTTTTCCCAATTGATCATGTCTCTGGGGAAAGTAAGAGGGCCAGCACAGGCCCAATTCTTTGCATGGCCTCTGATGTCCTGCACATTTGAAGGTTTAACCCTTCACAAATCACAAATGTGCAAGAGGTGAGTGGAACCGTGACTGCATTCCTTCCTGTAAGATGATGATGATGATGATGATTATGCCAGATGCAAAGACCAGAAGGAGAGGTGACATGGCACTCAAACCATCTAATGGACAGTTGCTTCCCCCATGAAGCAAACAGAGAAATGAGAAAAGTCCTGTGCAACCAACCTAATTTTGCAGCACAGAAGTGCACACTCTCCCTTTTTCCTGCAGAAGTACGCAGGGAAGGAAGTGGGTGACTGAACTTTTCCCATGGCCAGCAGCTGTGCATTGAGCTGCATTCAATATGACACATAAAATCTCTGTCCTAACCTCAGCAAATTCTGATTTTATAACTTTAGTATATGTGTATGCACAGCTGCTCGAATCCTCCTTAAAAAACTGACTTCATTGTTCTTGTCTTCCAGTATATCCAATACATTCACAAACATATATCCTAAGTATTAATGCCTTTGCATAAAAAGTGTAACAGCACATTTGGAAAGTAACAGGAGGAAAATGAGCAGAATACAAAAAAACATTACGCACAGCAGCTTGTGAAGGTGATGATGAGGATGGTGTTAAGATACCAATAAGCCCTGAGGTAAGAGAGAGCCTCCTGCTCTCTGCCATGGTGGACTCCTTGAAAGGCTCCATTTTGGATGATTTAGGGGCATTGGAGTAAGTCTTGCTGAGCAACTTGTGATTCTTCAATCCATCCAATTCTTCCATTCTAAGGTTACTGGAGTAGGATCTGCTTAAAAGTTTGTGGGGCTTCAAGGTGCTGTTGTGCTCACATCGAGGATCCCCAGAGCACGACCTATTTAACACCTTATGGGGCTTTAAAGGGATGCACTCCTCCTGCTTGGCAGCTGCAGAGCAAGCGCGACTCAGCAGTTTGTGCGATCTAATAGCCATTGTCTGTTCAGCCCTTGGGTCACTCGACAACGAGCGGCCAAAGGTTCTGTGAGATTTTGTGGCACACACATCCTCTGCCTTCACTGTGCTAGAGCAAGTCCTCCTCAGTAGTTTGTGAGTCTTGGAGATGCCATCCTGTTCTGACTTCAGTTTTGATTTATTTTTACCACAGCCAGGTGGAGGATAACTTGGCGACCTTAGAATAAAGATGGCAAAGTTGGAGAATAATCAAAATCCTGGGCAAATCAAGCAAGATCACACAGATGTAAACACTTTTTAAGTGTCACTTTGTCTTTACGTCTTTCATTAGTGATAAATGCAACGCAAAATTTTAAAACATGAACAACTGTATGTAAGACATTTTCCAATACCAAAACAAACAACTTACTCCTATTTACACACAAGCTCATCAATCAAAAAGACAATTAACCATTTAAGTAGAAGTTAGAGCTGTGACCTTACAGCTTTTTATGTCTCAAAACAAACCCACTGTTCAGGAAATTGTCTTTGAAATAAAACCCACATCCTGTAACACATTTTCCTTATCAAAATCTATCTTTTCCATATAATGATCATGGCATGATCCCATGAAAGTTACTGTCTTTTGGACACAGCATAACAAATTTTATCTTCAGATCCAATGGAAGATACAATGAGCAGTGAAACTTGGAGACATTAGATCAAACTTAATTCAGATGAAAAGGACATTATTTTAAAAACATCATAATAACCTGGGAACCTTGTGAAAGACAAGTTTATACCCTTCTTTCTGGTTTTAGACGAATTCTATCTCTGTAACACCAGAAATGAGAATGTGAGAGACCTATGTTACGAATGCAGAAGTAAAGAACAAAAGGTTTTTATGAAACAACATTCACACAGTCACATTTCTGTAAGGTTCACATTCGCCTGCCCTTGCAAGGTAAGAACATGTAACAGGTATGCTGAATCATTTTATAAGCAACACCAATCTTTGGAGTATTTTTTTTTCGTTTGTTTGCATCAAACAGAGAAGTAAAAACCCAAGGGGAGAGGCTGGCAGGTTTCCCCACCCTGTTAGCAAGTGCTGACAGTGGAGGATGCACGTGGAGGCTGCCAATTCACTGTAGCAGCTGGCTCCTCACTATCACCTCAGATGGGAGGTAGGAATGGTGTCCTGGGGACAGAGAGGGTCCCTGCATTTGCGCTGAGCCATCCTCTGGACTTTCGGCAGTAGTGTGTGGCACGGTAGGGAATGGATAAGCCTTCTACTTAAAACACCATTTTTCCTCCTCTGCCTTTGAACAGACAATCTTTTGTCATCTTTGACATTCCCCCCTTTTGCAACGTGAGTGATAACTGTACTCTCTTTTTCATACCCTGAATTTAGAATGGCAAAATCCCTCAAAAAGAAGGAATATTCAGAGAAGCATTCAACTGAAATTCCGTAACTGAATCGAAGGGGTGATCTGTCTACCCTCCATATGCAGGAAAATACACTACAGGAAATAGTCACAGTTCTTCATGAAAGAGGTAAAATCAGAGCCTGATTCTACATATACTTACGAGTATGAGCAACTGGCAGAAATCATATTAAATGCAACTGAACTATTCATAAGCTCTCTCTTACGCTTTTTAATGTCTTTTTTCTTTGAAATTCTGTGCCTGCATTTCAGAAGTGGAAAACATTAATGTAGTAAAATACTGGAGAGAAGAGGGTACTCAGCATCTTTAAAAATCAGTCTTTCATTAATGACCATTCCAGTTTTAAAAAACTAAATATACAAACTGCTGTAGAAAGTAGAGCTGGACAAACACAGGTTTTTAAAATATACATATCATATGCTATACGTATGTATTACTTGTATATATATTACCTGTCTTTTTATTCTTGCTATTCAAGTAAAGATAAAGATACAAACACAAGTCAAAATAAAATTAGTTCTTTCCAAATCTAGATCTAACATGCTCTTTCAGAGAGCAGGGCACTGAAATGCTCTGGCTTCTAATAATCTTAGAAGCTGCAGCAGTACCTAGTTCACTCCTGATCTCATGAAATGCAAGGACTGGAAACCCATGAGGTAAGATATAAATAGAGCACTTCTCTGTGGAGAGAAGTCAAGATTTCACCTTGTGAAGTCTGCTGTGGATTTTGAACAGTTTATGGTGATAACAGCTCATTTTCCTTGCTATTACCTGCGCAATGTAGAAAAGATGTGCAGAGGGGATTTCACCTTTTTGTCAGACACCTTCTTATTGTGCGTACAATTAGATTTCTCTTTACTGTTCTTCCACTGTTGTGTAACAAATGTCTGCATGATTCTGCAAATCAAGAAAGGAAAAAAAAAGGTTTTCTAATCCCAGCCAGGACATACTCATTTTAACAGTATGGTCTCAGAGGTCACCCTGTAGGTGACAATGCAATGTCCTCACTCTACAGCTGAAGAGTTCTGTCATGTATGTGGACTGATGACTGGGTGCCTTAGATCCTCAAAACCCCTTTTTTTTCCACATAGAACTAACGTAACGTGGGACTCATAATGAGAATACAGTCTGTGTAAAGAACCACTGCAACTGCAAAACGTACCTCCTCTCACGGAGATCTAGAGACAAACTGAGTCAAGGGCATCAAATCCAACTACAGGGGTCTGCCTCTTACACGACCACAGGCTACTGCATCTGCATGGCTAAGCAGAACCTTATTCTCTGTCTCTAATCTGGCTGTGGGGGTCTTAACAGCGATAAAAATCAAAGCTGAATTTGGTATGAAAAAGATGAATATCCCACTGCCACAGCCAAGAGGGACCGTTGGGTATTCTGACTCCTGCTCAGCTGTGAACTGCGCAGCTGTGTTCTAGAAAATGTCATATGGGAACCTTAAGTAATCACCTGGTACAAAAATCACAGACAATGTACACAGCAAAACATTTTAAACAACTGTTCATTTCAGGGGAGCATTTCTTCTCTTTTTTTCTTCAAAGTCATGTACCATAGAGATTTCAATAACTTGCTTCTTTTGTAAGATTATGAAAATGTTGCACTGAATTTCTTAAAACACTAAACAGCATTTTTTTTCCTCAGAGGTTTTTTAATGTTATAATGGTGAGATACTAAAGCCTATATACCTAAAATTCTATTACACGTACAAAAGCATATGCAAAAAGATGACTCAGCAAAATTGTTATAAAATGAAGTACAATGACCACAAGAAACTGCCAATTTTTTGGACTGTTCTTCCATCTTGTCCTCAAAACATGGATGGCCTAATTACTGTGGTGTATCCTAAAGGCAGCCATGAAATCACAGCCCCCTCAGGGTACACATGAAGCTCAGAAAGACTCCTGTTTCAGAGGCTTCACCATCTAAGCAGAAACATGAAACTGAACACTCCTAGATATGGTCTTTATAACTTTTTCCTAAAAGGCACCAAAGTGACAGAAAACCCTGGCAAGTAACACATATCATGTTCTCATCCACAGCTGTCAAACCCAAACTTAAAAACGCAAATACTGACTTTTATTTAAAGAAAAACAACTTCAAGATACTTTGATCCAACAACCAACCTGACAACATGACTTTTATTCTACTTGACATGGTCTGGAAACTAAAAAGAGTGTAATATTTGCCTAAAAACAGGGGTTTGTACTTTTCTAGACTTACTTTTTCAGCTGATGTCCCAGCCCAAATCTTTCCTTAGTAGAGATCTGAAATACATCCACAGTTGGCACTAGGGAAAAAAGGTATTTTGTTGATATATAAACTTACAGCAGTAATGACAAACTCATGTCCATGTAAGTCTTACTTAAGGACCCTGTTCTACGTGGAGCTTGACTACAGACAATTAAATTGAAGCAATGGCAAAAGTGGACATGTCATCTAAGCATATTAAGAAATGACTGGTCCTTTTTCAAGTATCAGCCAATATAATTTACAATTTTAAAACTGAATTCTCCAAAATGTATTTCTTCCCACCCATTTTATGTACAAAAATGTATCTTTTTTTACATATATACTATGAAAGTACCAAGCAGCATCAGATTAAATGTATCTGGACTGGGAATTCATCTCATCGAATCTTTCAAACTTTTTTTCCAAGTAGTCTATACATAGTAAAGTTCCTGTGGCTATGAAGAAAGCCCAGACTGAAACTGAATTCATTAATATCTGGGTTTTGTTTCTGAGGATGTTTTAATACAAGATCCAAAACCATCATCTAAGTGCCTGATATGTGAATGCCAGTGGCCAAGGATTACCCTGAAATTTCCTCAAGGCCTGTCCTAACACTGGTATATCCATATTCACCTGTCTGAAATTGAAAATGTACAGGGTATAGGATGGAAATTAGCTAGTGGCATTACTAAAATCCTTTAATAACATTTCACAGCTAGAAGTGGCAGATGGAATCCAGTACTTGTTGAGAGAGCCTCAGGTCCTCAAGGCACGACAACAGCCAATGCATATTACAGGCATGAACAGACTGCATATTTTATATTGCATGAGGTGATACTGACTAAAGTAAAATAAAAAAGGAATGAAAAAAAAATGGGGTTTGCTCAAATTTTATTAGAAATGGTAAATCAGTACTCTGATGTTATTTTGAAGACTCAGAAAGTCAGATTTTATTCAGAAGAGCAAAGTTTGTACTTTAATTTTGTTTTAATAGATTAAATTCAATAATAAAATACAATATCAAAGCTCTGTAGTTACCCCTTCTCTAATGTTATTATTCAAATAACATCAAACATGAATTCGTCTTTTAAATACAAACTGGTGATTTTTTTCAGAAGGGATGAATGATTTCATTAAGTACAGCAATATCTTTGGATTGTCAGATTTCAGACACGCTGCGGGGGGCTGGTGGGATGGGGAATACTTTAAATAACAATCATCATACCTACACCAGCAATCTTAAAATCTGACATCTAGACCAAAATTTTTGTCTAGACTCTACATTCAGAGGAGACATGCCAATCCCTCCAGTGGCTGATTCATGCTCCCTAAGACAGGTTTCTAAGGCACGAGGGACAAACTGCCCACACAGACAATACTGAGACAAGCTATTAACAAGAAGAATTGTCTAAAATCAGTATATTACACAGCTACAGGGTGGTACTCATATCCCCCGCTGTGCTTTGGAGTGTACTGTGTTTCTGTTTCTCAATCAATGGAATGCAGTAAAGGAGAAAAAGATACAGCATAAAATTCTGGCCCAGTGGTCTCAAGAAAACATATCTGAGGCAGAAGAGGAATTGACAAAATTAACACAAAAGATGGTGGATCTCACTGTGCTTTGCTAGTGAGTAAAGAGACATGGCTGCAACAGCAGCTGAGCTCACAAAACCAGCGTCAGCAAAGCTCTTGGCTGTGGCCCTGATCCTGCCTTTCTCAGAGCTCAGGCACTCCCACAAGCAGGCAGCTGCAGCACTGGGAACTATGTTTCCCACCTCAACCTTGTCATGGGTGCAGAATATTCATTCTTGTTACTTCTCATTTCTCACTGCACACTGCTCTTCGCACTTCACCTTCTCTCATTTGATGCACTTTTTTATTTTTTTAAATTACATTTTGATAGAAATGTTCTGAATACTAACGCTGCTTCCTGCTATGGCAAATACATATTTTAAGATTTGAATATTTATGAAAATGATTGAAGTAACAAACCACAGACAAAAAGACCACAGTCAAGGGGGAAAAAAGATTGGTATAATGAAATGGTTATTTGAATGAACAGAATATAGCTTATAGTTAGAATTGTCAGACAACATATCCTACTGAAATAGCTTATTGGGACAGATTTTGCTAAAGATGACTGGAAATATCTATTCATTTTCCAGAAGCAGAATTCTCCCACAGATAAAACCCTGAACTGACAGCCTGTACTGCAAGTCTCCAAGGCTGGGCAAGTTATTACCCAAACTGAGTCTGACTTGCACTGTAAAAATATATCTGGTTGGCTCTTGCACATGAATGCTTCCAAATCTTCAAAATCAGTTGATTCTTCATGAGCTTGACCATTTTTCTCTCATGAGGAAACTTTACTCACTTAAAAACTCTTTCAAATCTAAAGATTTCCAGAATTCACATACTCATATAGAAACGAGAAGCTGAGTAATTACCTGGCCTGATTCTTCAAAGCTGCATGAAAAAGGGCATGTTAATGTGCTGCACAGGTATGTCTGCATTATCAGTCATATCTCATCTGTGCAGATGATGCTTGATTTCCAAAATGAGGAAATCTCATATTAGAAACTCTAGATCTTTGCTCCTTAACCCTGATTCCTAAGGGAAGCAGTTGCATCTCAAAGGATACCAGTAAAACAAGTTCCAAAAATCAATCTATGAAAGTTTAAATTAGATGTCTGTGTCACTAGGAAGGGCCTAGCCATGCAAATACATGTAAGCTTAATTTCAAATCAACAGGATCCCTCTCAGCAGTAGAACTGAGCACATGCAGGGTCCAAGATTTGGCAGTGAATGAGTGTCTATTCCATGGCTCAGTCTGGACACCACACAAGGCACAAGAGGAACACACGATTGACCAACCTGGACCATTTAGGTACTGTGTGAGTGAACAGTGCAGTCGCACTATTATAGGCTCTGTGCGAATTACATCCCAAGCCACAGCAATCTCCTCCTAGTTTAAGACAAAAAGAAAACAACAGACATCATTAGCCATCAGGAGGAACTCCTGCTTTTTGTCAGTCTACCTCAGGGTTGCTATAAACACCATCCATCCCTCTACCCAGTTGTTTAGTATCCACTACAACATGACCCTTTAGACTTAGGACAAATTGCTGCACATCAATGCCCCTGAAGAGCAGTGTCAGACTGCTTCCAGTTCTTGACTGAGCTCATTTAAACCAAGCAGAGGTTTATACACAACACTGCACGTACAGTACACGCAGACACATTCCCACCCACCAACAGGTACTGCTTCAAAGCTGAGAAGCAAAGGAGCAAAAAAGAACAGAAACTAGCCCCATAACTCAGGGTGAAGGAAAATTTTGCTCCTTAAAACTGGTCTAAATAATTCAAGCTATGATCAGATTTTCTTAAAATTTTGGTAAGGCTCAGTAACTGTCTTATGTGCTGTGCTGCCCTGAAAATAAGACATGTCTGTGCAGAAGCTAATGACGCCCTTAAAAGTTCTCATTTTTGTTCTTTATATAGAGGCCAGGAAGTTACTGCACGGATGAGGTGAGGAAGTGTGAAGCTAATGAGAGCACAAAAGCTACAGAAACCATGCTGCCAGGCAGCAAACAGCACCACTGCCCCGTGTCTCCTCTGCCAGTCAAGCCTCTCTCTAATCAGTGTACAGGAGCACTGCAGCCGAAGTCCTCTCCCCATCAGGGCTGTGAAGTGCTTTCATCTGATTCATGTCTAGGTTAACATTTAAAAATAAAAAAAGGTGTTTTATTTTTATTTATTAAAACATTTACCATTCACAAAACGTGTGGAAGGAAAAACACATGAGGCAAATAGAAGCCTAACACAGCACTTTAAGAATGTGATCAAAGAAGGAAAGGGAACCTTTCCACCCTGTATCAATCAATAATGTGACACCCACTTGTGAAGATCAAGTCTCCAAAAAAGGAATGTACCAGTGGTTGTCTACAGAGTCTGATGTGCAGCGAAATTAAATGGGTATTAATGTCCATTATGTAATTCTGTGATTAGATTACTTACATCAAGAAAGCTAACATCAATATGTAGATCAATATCTACATCATCAATGGCTCCATATTCCCTGAAAGGAAAGAATTACATTACATTAGAGCTCTTTAAGATACTCCTCAATCCAGGAGTACTTATGGAAGATTTTAAAAAATGATAATCTTATCTGTAAAATCAGAATAGTTATAAAATACACATTTACATAGATTGGATCAATATTCCCAGTGGGTGACTGCTGCACTTAGAAGTTTTTTTCACATGATCTTGCTTAAACAGACTAATCTTTTCTCCTAATTCCCCCAAATCTCTCCATTGCTGCTATGTATTTCTGTCTTGTATTGTACAGATAAACAAAGAAAAATTAATAGTCACATTCTGCTCCTATTTATGACACAAGAAAACCCTTGTTAATTTTCAAAAGTATTTCAGGTTAACAGCCAGTAACCTAAGAATAGGCTTCAGATAAACCATTGAAGACAAATACAACACAGCCTAGAGGATGGCATGTTATACCTGGGGGATTGCTTCATACATTCAAGCATTTGTTTGTCAAAAATATAGACTTCCCTGTAATGTCCTCAAGGAAATAGTTACCTTTTTTATCTGTTATGTGTAATATTGCAAGATTTGGATTTAACAGGTATTTCATTACCACCTGAAATCTTACATTTAAACTGTGACTTTTCTGTCTCTTATTTTCTAACTCACTCTGACGGACCTCTCCCAACGTACTTGAAGACTTACGAAAAACAGAGCTAGAAAATACTTATTCACACAGCTAAACAAAAAAACCTGTTTTCTTTTTCATTTAAATTACTTAAGTGGACAATACTGTAAAAGCACTACCTCTCAATTTTTCACAGATTAGCTTCCAGTCACTAGGGTGTTTTTAACTTTAAACTGCATTTTTATGCTTATTCTCATAGTGACTTCCATCCTTTTCTATTAAACTTGACCAAGTGCACAGTAGCAGTTGTGCATAACTCAGTCAGTAAGTCTGACATACTAAAATGGAACTGTCTCCTACCAAAGTGACCTCTCAGCTGTGGCAGGGCTTCCTTTGCACTGGAAATTGCTTGAGCTCTTGTGAAGCTTGGCCAAGTGAACCCTTTCCACCAGAACTCGGCAACCCAATGGCTCTCTCTGGTCAGGGCAAACCCAAGTTCTCTCTCTAGACAGGTCTGTCACACATGGCACACGCAGGGCACCTGAATGGCAGCACAGGGCTGTATTACAGACTTCCCAGCCACCTTCAGAGCTGATCCAAGTGTCACCTTGCCCAGAGCTGCACAGGCACTCGCTGACCCCCTACAGCTCACTGAAAACCTGGATTTGAAACAGGGAAGCTCTCCACCTACTGAATGGCTTAGCCACTACCCTACACAACAGTGGCATCAAGTTTTTTTGTTCACTTTCCAGAAGATCCAAACATTGTTATGCTATCTTTAATAGTTTTTATGAATGCAAGCTGATGTTACATAAATGAGATTCAAAAGGCTGTAAACAAGAAAAATTTTATAAATTAAACAGAGCAATTGTTAAACTAAAAGAATAGAAAACTTAGTGGAAGAAAAAATAAGATAAGAATTAGTTTTAACTGTGATACTTCCATACTTGCTGAAATCCCTTTGTGGCCACCCCACTACCATCCTAGAAGATGAATTTTAGACACATGATGCTAACTCTAGTTTTAATTTCCCAAGCGGACATTGAGGAGGAAATAATATTTTACTCCAACACCTGCAGCTTATGACCTGCTGTCTACAATGGCTTCATCAACACATCTTGAAGCTCCCAGAGGTTGTCTGTCCTCTGAATGCTGAATAAGCAATGTAAAGAGATACAGAAGAGTTTGGATCAGTTGGATGGATCACTTTCTCAGGGCTTTTGTGGCCAGATTTTTAAGGGTAGTGGTGAAAAGCATGCAGGTACAGGAACTTCACTTTTACAAGTAAAACTGACTCTGTGATAGCAAGAGTTACTGAGAGGAGGGTCAACTGTCTCAGAAATATGTCTCTTAGTGGATCTCTTTGTCAGACAAACTTCTCTCTCCTTAGAGAAGTGGAGCTGCGCAAGAGGGATGAAAATGAATGCTTAAAGCTGTGGGGTGTATTTCCAAGAATTTCTAAGTATTTTCAGCTGCAATAGAGAAGCATTTAAGTTTTACACATGCCAAAACCAGCCACAGGTGCCAGTTTCTACTGTAGTGAGCTCAAGAGGATCACAGTGTTTCCAGTGAAACAGATGATTCAATACACTACAAGCATTTAAGTTTTCAAAAGGTTACATGTAATGTTTCCATTTTAGGAGCTTGAAGGAACCTCAACTCCATAGTTACCAGTTTGGCAACTAAACACTTATCTCATTCACTTCCCAAACCTATATAGGACTCTTCAGATTTCAACTCCCCAGGTTCCAGAAGTACAATAAATTTCCATTTAATTTGAGAAGGTATAGTACACCATAGCTGTAGGCATGCTCTCTCTGCTTCTTACCTGGTTTGTATGGCAACTTTGATATTTTCCTTGCAATACAGCTGACAGGTCTGTTACATCTTACCTACCTGTTATTTTTATGAATTTATTAAGATTACATAGATGGAAAATGAACTTATAAAATACCTGAGGCATATTAAAATATATATATACTGCACAGACATGCACTATGGCAGAATCAGGCATGGTCACATATGCCCGACAGAATTTGTATGTAATTACTCTTAGCAATTCACATCTGACCGAGGTTCCTCCACTTCCCTGTGTAGGATACTTTAGATTCCCACAATTAGAAAACTTCCCTAATCTCCAATCAAACGGTAGCTTCTTACTGTCTCTCTCATGACAACAATACAGAATATTTTATCACTCCTTCTACCTACAAACAGCTTTTCTGAAGAAGAAAAACTGTTATTGTGTCTTCTCCCTCTCTTTTTCTCCTAGACTAGACAAATCCAATTCCTTCAGTCGTTCCCTAGGGAAAATATTTATTAAATCTCTTATCATTCTTCATGTCCACCTCCAGGGCAAAATACAGAATATGACAGAAAAGGAGTTTAACAAGGGTTTAGAGAAATGTTGAATTGTAATTTACAACAAAACACAACTGCCTGACTACAACTGCAAAAGACAATGATGTTTTAGAACAGGGCTGTTCTCAGCACAGCTACTTGTACCCATGCTGAACAACAAAAGAACCCCCAAAAACTCAGCACCGATGCTGGCTTGCAGTGCTCCCTCCTTTTGTCACACAACATGCAGAAATCACCAGAAAAGAGTTGTGCTTTGGCAGTCAGGGAAAGTCCATATGGAACTCAAACTCCGAAACATTAAAGGTTCCACAAAATAAAGAAAGGGCAGTGCCATACCTGAGAGATACTGCATTAGGTCCATAGATCTCTCTCACTGCTGTTAAATCAGCCTCCAGCTGTGGGTGCTTGTGAAGTTCTCCATCATAGCTAACCTGTCGGGGAATGAAAAATATCTTGGGAGTTCTGTATTTCACTTCTGGCACCTGATTTAGACTCTTGAAAGTTCTCTCTGTAAAGTACGTTGCATTCAGATTCCTTAATGCCACACTCAGAAAGGACAAGTTGAAGCACTGAGGACATTGACTCTGCTAAGCAATAAGATTTTCAAAGCAGGCACCTCTGCCTTGAAGGGTTTTGAGGGTTCTCTTCCTGTTTGTGGGAAGAGAAGCTGCAAAGGACTCATTTTTCTGTCCTATTTTGTCCCAGGGTTTGTTTCTGGGACATTTGTGTATTCAAAAAATGTTAAGTAGAATAAGAACCAGACCCCCCAATCTTGTCATCCTAGACCAACCACTACAGGACAAAGGTTTGCTCACTCTTGTTTGTTGTCACACTCCCATAAACACTAGACACAGAATGGCTTGGGCACAAGAGAAGCATGAAACTATTCTCTATACCCACTACCTCAGCATCTAAACCACATTTTCAGCTTACTCACTGGCTGCATTCTACCCACCAGTGCAATAATTTGAGATGAAAAGAAAATAAATTAACAGAGCACTTTCCCATGTTAAGTATTTTACCAGAAAAGGTATAAAGAAGCATCTATCTAGACACCAACCCCTTTTTTTTTTTCAAACTCTACATGAAAAATGGAAAAAGTTATGTCTGCGCTTACACTAAAAATCAAAACTTGTGAGATGGTTTGCTTGGACTGTATGAAATCAAAGTAGTTAGTATCCTTCTCTCTTCTATAAGGTCCAAAATACCTCTTTGGACATCTAACAATTTATTCATCATCTGTCTATTATTACCTTCTTCTCAAGCAAAATGATCCTGATTGTGTGAACCTAAATCTATGTCTTTACAACAATTAGAATGACAGTAATTCCATAGAAGTCAATGAACTCCCTAGATTTGGACAGATTCCGAAATGAGCGTAGGATTTGGTCAGTACCTTTGACAAATTCAGAGAGCAAAGCAATAGAATGCAATTTATGCCTTTAGACCCATACAAATATATATCCTTATACAGGAATCCTGCAGAGAATTCTTGTTATTGCAGAGCCACGTCCAACTGCAGCACTGTTTCTTCCATTTGAACACCCAAATCTGTAGGAAACCAGTGCTGTGACACTTTCAGCTCTGATACCTAGAGACGTGCTTTTCAATTTAATTAAATTTCAACAGTATTAAAATATTAATCAGATGATCACCTTTTTACATTTGAAAATTAGCAGAGAGTAATTTGATTAGACTTAGACTTAGAATTCTTTAAGTATAAGGCACAGAATTCATCAGCATGGCATGGGCAGGTATTTTTCAGAGATACCAATGACATTAATGACCAGAAGGTTATAAAACAAGTAGCCTTCCTTTGTTTGGGCAGGCATGTCAGAACAATTTTCCAAGTAGCAGAGCATGGGAAGAAAATCATTATTGTAATTTTTTTTCACTTTAGGTAGGGGGAAACCAATCCTTTTTACATGCTCATTACTCAAAGAAGAATTCTTTAAAGATGCGTAAATAATTGCTGTCCTGCTTCCAAAGAGAGCACAGCAATCATTTCACAAATCGTAGCTGTGGTGCACTTGCCACCTTTGTTGGTCCTAAACCAGATTTTTAAATCAGTCTTATGTTTCAGTAATAGTAAAATACAAAAGGAACATTATGCAGAACACTACAGTGCTCAACATAATGCTTTTTCTAATCTATTTTCTCATGGTAAGAGGCTATGAACTCAAAAAGGAAACAAAGCAGAGCTCTGGCAGATTTTAAGACCACAGTATGGTACTTCCCACCCACTCTGAATTAGTGCCACAGACATATTGATGTACGCAGAGGAGGCTGTCAGAGTTTTGTATTTCTGCATTTTCAAGTATGTCCTGCAGCTGAAGCACAAGAGACATGCAGAGAGCCAAAGGCAGTAGCATTTCTGTTTTCATCTCCTGTTGTTATTTGCAAATGTAGAAGATAGAGATTCAAAGCAAGAATTAACCAAGTTGCAGAAAAAGTGAATATGAGCTAAAAAATCTGATAACTTTGCTGTGACTGAAAAGTCTGTGTTTAGAAAGTCTCCATTTTTAATCTGAGACCTTATTCAGATTATTTGACAAAAGGTTGCTTTTTAAAAGGAGATTAAGTGATTTACAAACCTAAATCCCATTGAAAATCAATAGGTCTTAGACTGTTGAACCACTTAGCTACTTTAAAGTATTTATCCATTAAATCCTTAGGGAGGATTACAAGCAGGTGCCTAGGAAGTGGATACAAACATTTAATTTACGAGCAAAAGGTTGCATCTTCTTTTCACTGCCCATCAAATGCCATTTCCCATCTTCCATGATTTTTGTTTCATCATCGGTGGCTCTCTTGTCTTTCCAGATGTAACCACTCAGAAATGCTAGGAATTATCCCTGACCTCCATCCTTCCCAACTGTATTGCACACAACTACACTGGCATCTCTTTCCTCTATTTGTTAAAGTCAGTATTTCTGTACCCTTTCTCTGTGGGCACAGCACAAGCTTATTTCAAATGAAGGAGCCTGCCTTGCCTGTTCCCCACATATATGGTCAAATCTTTTGTCTCCCCAATACACCTGGTGCTCACTTAACAACCCCTACAAACACTCTGCTTGGAAAAGGATTGTTCTTTTTTGTCTTTCAAGGGACTTCGCTCATTACCTGATTACCTATTTATTTTCTGAGTCCTCGGTATTATTTTTTAACTCTAAATGTCTTCTTTACACTTTTGTCTTTTTGACCATGACATTTTAAATTAAACACAACTTTTTTTTCTCTTTTAAAATACACTTTCTGTCATGTCCTTTTTTTCCCCCTCGTTCTCCTGTTTTGCTTTTCTGATATTCTATTTTCAACACATTCATAACAACTGATATTTTATTTTTATTGCAGATATGATTTTTTTTTTTGCCAGTTACTACTCCTTCAGTTAAACGTAGTACCTTATAGAGAAGACAATGCAGTATTATCTAGTTTCCATTTTAATACAAGGCACTTAAGTTCTAACCAGTCTTGTCTATTACACAGCTCTTTTACACCTTACAAAAGGATATACTGCTGTGTTCATATCTCACAGGCAGCATTCATATTTATTCGTTCATTTGCGCACCACCAGGCATCCTTTACCAAATGTACCAGCCCTGGTTCAAGAAACAAGCATTCCCAGCTGTTTTCTGCCTTTTCCTTCACCTTGAGGTTACTGCCCTTTCCTCAGAGTTGAGAAATGAAGCCAGAACACACAATTCATCACTACAGGACAAGATCAGAAGCTTTTTCCTCTCAGGCAGATTAAAATAAGACATTGCTCTTTGCAGTGAATTATGTGTACGGTCCTCCCCAGCGCTCCCCAGCATGGGGCTGTAGGAGTCGGCAGCTGAAGGGAGGCAATTCCTGCAGTCATTTCCAAAGCGAGCAGGAGTCAATTACCCACGTTAGCTAGCTCAGACAATGAAAACGCATTGTTTCAGTTCCAGTTACAATATAACTTTTAACAGCTTTTCGGGGGCATGGGGTTGTTTTTTTCTTTGTTTGTGGGTCTTGTTGGTTTTTTGGTTTTTTTTTGTTTTGTTTGGGTTTTTTTTGTTTGTTTGTTTTTTTTTGTTTGGTTTTTTTTTTTTTTTTTTTTTTTNCAACAGGAATTTTGTGTTCTAACCCCACGGCGCTGTTGGCTCTGCAAGAGAAGAGGCTCAGCGATGTCCTGCTCATCAGCATCCCACGCTCTCTGCACCGACCCACCCTGCTGGCACTGCTGGCGTGCTCCCGCAGCCTTGGCCCTGCACCCAGGGCATGGATGGCTCCAGCCTCAGGGCTCAGGCAAGGGACAACTTTCATAAACAGCGACCGTAATTCGCTGAAACGTTCATGGAAACAAACAGTTCTAATAACGCAAGCGAGGAATGACTCCTCGGGGCAATGTTTAGGCTAAAAAATTAGAAAAATCTGAATAAAGAGACTAGCAGCGTGAAGCACATTGCGAAAGGAAAAGGCATGAAAAGATTTTATTTCCCAATACACGAGAGAATGTAAGAATTAATTCTGCCGAGGGAACAAGAAGGAAAGACACAGAGCAGTACAATCATCTAAAATATGCAGCATTTTTCAAGGTGAATTTTACTCTAGAGCTCAGAAAAATAATGGACTATTGCCTAGACCAAAATTGTTTTGTACTAACCATTTTCACCACAAAAATGCAGTGCTCTTTACTTTAGAAAATGGCAATCCTCCAGAAGGAAACAGATCTGGATCCTGCCTGACTTTCCGTTTGTATCAATAATGGGATAAGCTTTAGAGAGTCAGTTATCTGTTTCCTGGAAGTAAGCAACTAGCTTCTATTTTCAAGCTTTCTGATGGGTATTTGCTTTTTCCATTCTCACAGTTTTGCAGATGTAAACAAAGTAATCTTATTTGGAATTTGATATAATTACAGATTTTAACACATTCAGTATTTCTGCCACAAAATGCTATGAATATATACACATGTCACTCTACTCATCATTAAAAAAACAAAAGAAATTAAATATTTTCATAAATTTATAATGGAATGAACATAAGAACTCTTAAGTATTACTCTCTTAGAACTTGTGCAAAAAAATGCCTGCATTACCTGTCCTCCATAATAAAATTCCTCAGAATCATTATCTCCTTCAGAGTCTTCTTCAACTGTGCTGTTGTGCCGTGACTCCTTAATGGAAAAGGAAAGTTAACAACGATAAAAGCAATATGTTGGCCTTGCATGCATAGCTCCAAATGTAACTACAGGAATTATGCTTTTACAAATAAGCTCATACCATCCTTTCTTAAGAGATCTCTTAGTATCATTTTTCCAGAGGACCCATTTTAAGAAAAATGAAATATCACATGAAAAAAGCACCTAATAGAGGGTACATAAAAACACTTTGAATATATGTTGGAGAAATAATACTTGTGTGGTTACAAACACAGCATGGTATTTCAAGGAACAGAATAATTCAGCAAACTGTGTGGGGATACTTCACTCTGTGCTTTTGCTGAACAAAGCATAACTTTTCCACCAAGACTGGTTCTGGTCGTATATCTTTTGGTGTGTCAGCAACCTACTAGAATTTTATTTTACTTTATTCTCATAAATAAACTCTAATAGTTTCAGGAAATAATCCAAGTCCAAGCATGGAATATCTAATGTTTCCTTCTGTGAAAACCTAACACACTGCTGCTTAATTATTATTTTTAACAGAAGTTCCAGCCTGGTGCCAGAAAAGTTTCAAACTTAATCTTCTGAGTAGCTCTGCTCTGAGACAGTAAAAAGTAAGGATTAGAAAGTCCTATGCTTACCTAAGTAAAACCTGCTCTAAATAGGCTGCTTTGTGAATAATATCATCAAGTAAACTGAACTGATCCTGGTACTGACTGCAACTCAGCATGAGACAAAATGTTATATTCTGTTTCCCACCACTGGAACCTTTACTTATAATTTTATAATTGCTTGAGAGTAATTCTTGTGTTATTTCTATGCCCTATGCTGGCTAGTAGCCCCTAAAAAGCACCTGTTAAAATCATCATTCTTCACTTCAACCTGAACATAATTCATTAACCCCTTTTTTCTTATTTGTGTCCTACACAGACCTGTCATAATGGAATAGATATCACATACATGCATCAAAAAATAGATGTTACTCCTAAATTCCACAGCCATATATGTGATATGTATATACACTTATCACCAATTTCTATGGCCAGACATTGTAATCCCATTTTTCTACCTCTGCCTCTAAATTCCTGCTCTATTCATTGAATGTATACATACAAAAAACTGTATTTCATCCAATCTCACGGCAATTTTTGACAAGGCATAAAAATAATTTCTGCTTCTACTTCACTGAAAATAAATAAAATTACTTTAGTTTTGTTTTATAATAAAATCACTTCAGAGGGAGGTCTGTTTCAAAACAGGAATCAACTGAACAAAAATTTCACACAAAAAAATACAAATGAAACTCTCACATTAGAATAGTGACAAACCCATCATATCCTAACCAAACCTTGAACTGCCTAGCCAACAGAAACTGTCAGTGTTAAGACAAAGGTTTTTTTTTTCAGTACTTTCACATTTAAGTACCTGATTCAACTAGAAACAAAATACAAGCTCAAACTTGGTCCCACAGAAGCTAACTATGTCTTAGGCTTTTAAGGAAATCGGTAAATTCTTCCCACACTTGTTTTTCCTATGTTCACAGAGCTCTGAATACAATGATGAGGCAGTAGAAGCAAAGCATTTTCAGCACAGTTTTTCACATCAAATGAGGTTTCATTTACTAAAAAACCAATACAAATAGCATCTAGGCATACTTATCTCCCCTTTCCAGGATCAAGAAACTCAGCACGCACCCTTACCAAAGGAAGTCTTTAAGTCAAGCACCTGAAGTCCTGACAATGCTCAATTTCTTGCTTGAGACAGGAGCCTATGTGGTACCTTCTCCGAGGCTGTAACACTGTCAACCCTGTAGATTTCACACTAGTGCCACTTCTTTCTTAATGTCTCAGTGAGACTGGTCAGAGACAAACACCACCATGCCTGGAAGACCCTAATACTCAAGACTCTGCTTATGGTGAGAAGAGTCCTGCAGAGGTCTCGAGTCTGCAGTGGGATTGCTGCAGGCTACAGGAAGAAGCAGTGAGCTAAGTAATTGAGATGAGGTCTTATGTGCCAGAGTAGGTTAACAGGAATCATTATCTATTTCTCTAGGAGAGCTGTATATTTAGGGCCAACAGGGTCTATAACACTGTAGAACAAAAAATGAAATAAATGCCAAAAATGTATTTCCTAGGATAGCAGGAGAATCTCTCCCAGCTAAGTGAACACTGGTTAATCCAGGTATGAAACACAGAGAAATATGCTCACCTTTTAAAACATGTAAACATGCACAGATTGAATAAGCACACTTTGATGGGAAGTCCATGGTAAACAGTCATATGTTATTATTTTCTTTTGCTTCTTAAAATAATTTCTGTTAAAATATGCACGTAAGAAGTACATACCTCTCCATTCTCCCTCTGTAATTTCGACTTTATGGATAAGCAATAGTTGACATCACTGGTTTTTCTTAATTCTTAAAAAAAAAAAGGAAAATAAGGAACATATGTAAAAAAGTGAAATAGTTTTGCATACGCAGACCTGGGATTTTTAATTGCAGTAGGAGAGCAAATAATGAACAAAAAGTTACAGATATGAAATGCATCAAAGAGTTTACAATGCAACAGTCTAAAATTAGGAAGCCCCTACTTCCCAGAAGACTTTTTTTAAGTGTGAATTGAAAATCAGCTGATCCATCTAGGACATTTGATTTCCCCAATTTGTGATTTACAATTTAGTGTCGTTCATTAATTTAGTATAATTTATAAAAGAATGAAAAATCCAAACCCCTCAGGAATGTAAAATCTATGTAAGAGATAGGTTTTTACTCTACTGTAAAATTATGGGCTTAATTCCTTTTCAAATTAAATAAATATTTGAAAGTAAAATTTATCTCAAACTTCTGATGATAATAGCAAGATTTTGTTTGTGTGCCACTGCAACAACTTCAGTAAAATTACTCTTGATTTACAGCTGTATAAATGAGATCAGAGACTGAAGATCATACTGGTCTTCCAGTGGAATTCATAGTAATTCTATGTTATGCAAAAAAACGCCCTAAAGAATTATAATAATAATAAAAAAATTACAAAGTCAAGTGTTCCTATCTGAAGAACTGTCAGAATTAAGAGTGCTCTGTGCAGTTTCTCCTGCAGCCTGAAATAATCAGAGAATCTGTCTGCTAGAATCTAAAATGTCTCTATGGAGTATGCACAAATTTTTATTAAATACAGTATAAATGTGCCTGTATGTGACAAGCATACCCCTTCATGTATCAAGTACTTTTTGAAAATAAGGAAATAATTTAAAATTAGAGATTCCCAAAACCATTGGGAAAAAATAAATCATTTTTCTATAGTCGAATTTAGCAAAACAGCTGAAATTTAGTCAAATATTTTGTTTGAAATTTCCTGAAATAATTCACCAGAGGCAGTGGTAGTGATAGACTGTTTCATCCACAATGGTGAAGATTTAGTGAAGTTTTAAGCAAGCGATCATGAAAACTCGTAATCGGAAAGTATTAAGTGCCTCTAACTGTATTCAAGGAGAATTGCTCTAGCACAGGCTGCCAAAACATTAAAAGAAAAAAGTACACACAATTCTACACACAATTGTGGTGATCCCCAAAAGAAATACTTTAATTTCTTCTATTCTGAAATGTAGGACAATTTACCAGAACGAGACTGCGAGAAAATAGCAAACCGTACAAACACTTCAACATATCTCCCTTTAAGTCCAGACAACATCTTATCTTTCCTCAAAGATTATGAACTTGATAAAACTCTCTGGACATAGGATTACCTGTAGCAATTTGGTGGAAAATTACTGGAATTGGTTCTGTTGTAACTAACACATCTTCATCGTTATCAGAACTGGAAACGTAAGTGTTATCTACGAAAGAAAAACACTTTGCATGGTGAAGTTCCATCGTGCTTTGTCAGCCCCTTCCAATGTTTCCTATCCCACACTGTACCACAAGGAACCAATCCCCAGATGCTTTGGGTAGCTGGGCACTAACATCTTCCTGGTGCGTTCAGCTTTATTCCCTTGAGATTGTTAACAAAAAGAAAAATATTACAAGTATGGGAGATTCGGACCCAAACTTTATAAAGCGAAACGCTGGAGTTTGATGTCATGGCTTTTGTGAATCACACCAAGCACTGCTCTGAACCAACCCACTAGACTAAGAGTGGCCAACCTTTTCCAAAATTAATACTTGTTCTATGTTTTTTTCTATCTTTGATACCAAAACTCAAGCTAGATCTGCTTTGCAGAGTGAAAGCTGCACTGAGAGCTGGGTGTTAACAGCCAATTATGCAAAATACCTGTGCCTCATTTTGCCTAGTCACATAAAGGTTATTTGAAGTGTCTTCTAATCAGTGGATAACCTTTCTTGTGCCTGATTCAGGGAGAAAAAAGAATTCCTCCCACTTAACAAAAACGTTGGTATGGATATGGATATGAATATGATAACTCTATTTCACCAAATTTTTTTTAAAAATGTAGGGATTAGGCTGAGGAGTGTGTCTGTTGGGTTTTTGTGGTTTTTTTTGGTTTGGTTTATTTTTTTACTTTCCAACTAAATGTTGACTAACAAAAACCAACAAACAGCAAGTTTTTGAGTACTATCTGCAGAAGTTAATTTTGCACATATTGCTGAACTGCTTAAGAAAGTAATGATACTTTGTTTTCTAATGATCTGGGCTGAACTGAAACCTATGCTCTAGAGCAGAAATTAAGATAATCACAGATAAAGTGACAAATAGGAGAACTGAAAGAAGGACTTATCAATTACAATTCTGAACACTTTGGTTCCACAGCAGCAACGTGCACAAGCTCACATGCAATTT
>VWZT01014814.1:12075-25334 GCA_013397055.1 Pachycephala philippinensis
ATTTTATTTTATTTTATTTTATTTTATTTTATTTTATTTTATTTTATTTTATTTTGTGTTTTACAGTTGACCCCCAAATTAAACCCTGAACTTTTACCACTATTTTGCCTACCTCCATGAGTTCTCTGTTAAATGTAACCAAAGGGTACAACAGAGCCATCATTGCCCAGGTGTATCATATGAGGTTGATCATGGACACCTAGAGCCTAAAATGACAATTACAATTGTTTTTCCTTAGAATTATTAGAAAAGGTTACTAATATTCTTACCATCTTTTGATAATGTGCTTAGTGTTTCCAACGTGTAATGTTGGTAAAACCCACAGAGGAATAAAATACATATTTAAGTAAAACCCTATAAAATCTTAGGAATATTTTATTCACATTGTTCTACCAGAGGGTTGTTATCTGTGTTTTATTTTGTAACTGCTGCACATCAGAAGCTGATTCCTTTACATTTGGAGCACATATAAAAATCTGCACAATACAGACCCATCTTTTTGGCAAATAGCTGGGATTCCTTGGAAAGGCAGCTATGTCTTGAGACACAAAGAATATCTGCCTATCCAAGGATTTTGTAAGTGCTTTTGTAATTCAAAACAAACAAACAAACAACAACAAAAAAAAAGGTAGGTCAATAAATGTAAACTGAATTTGAGAGACGCTAAAGAGAATAACGAAGTAACAGGCAGGACTGCTCAGATAACACAAAATGTTGTGTTTCTGCTTGGTCCTGAACCCACTGAGCAACAACAGGTTGCTTTCTAATACCACCTAATTCACCTCCCTAAAGACACAAATGTGAGTTGCACGACATCCCAGATGTGAGCTTGGAAATGCCAGCCAAGACAACTCCTTCTCCATGTCACTCACATTCCAGGTGATCTGGGGATAATGCTCTGGAGAGGCCCTGGCAAACACATTTCTGGAGCTCTTTGATCTCGTTACAGAGAGCAAGGTGTGTCTACAGATTCTTCTGAAGGCAAGATTTAGTTAATTGCTCTTGCACAACTTCTGGTTTGTCCTCTGCGTGGCAAGAAGTTATTTCCACACCTAGTGCAGCAAAGGACAGTGTGTCACCTGTCATCTCTCCAGCTCTTTCAATAGTTACAGGGTGCCGTGTTCATGGGAATCATTAAACTTCCACTGTGTGATACCACGGAACTAATATCTCAGAACAATTAGCCACAGCCTGGTGTTGATCTAAGATAATGCAATGCAGTCAGTGTTTTCCTTGTGCTTTCTGTACAAACAGACAGGACCTGGCTCATTGTGCTGTGTTCTGCTCTCAGCCACTTGCAAAACCTCATGTAGTAACACTCCTGACTCAAAATAGATTCAATGGTTGTGACTCAAAAAGAAGAATCTCACTCCTGGCACATAACTTCAGAAGGAAGAAGAAATTCTGTTGTTGCAGTGGGTTGTTCTGGTAATACCATAAAGTTTAACTTCTTCAGAATCAGAAGTGCAAACCCAGATCCCAAGGAAAAGTGGCTTCACTAGGATAATTACTCAGGGGAGTAGTTGGAAAGGGCTAAATGAAACTCTGCCTCCTTCACTGGCTACCAGAAAATGTGTGAACAAAGGGTTTTAGAACCAGGATAAGCAATGCAAAACCCTACAAATGCTCTGCCCTTTAGGTGTATCAGCGGATTAGGAACTGCCCAAGCTGAATGTCACACCTCGGGGACCATATTTGTAAACCAGCCATGTGCCATCTCCTGTGAGCTTCTCCAATCCCTCCCTGAAACTTCTCTCACTAGAAGCCAGTGTTTTCCACAATGCTGGGAATGCCTGGGTAATGCTGATAAAAGACAAAAAAAAAGCTGTTGTTCTAGTATAAACTCATGTGTTCACTTGTAAGCAGGTGAAGTTCAAATGAAGAGCTATTAATTCTTCTGTCACAAAGCAGGGTGTAATAGCAAAGGTAAACTCCAATTATGAACCCCCTTTTTAAGTGACCACAGAGGACCATGATAATAATGAGTTCTTGACTACCTGTCATATAAAATGAGAAGCAATTGAGCAGATGTTGCCTGTAACTCTCATTTGGGGTAGCAGCATAGAAATTTTTTGTATCATCACACCTACCTGTTTCAGAATATTGGAGTTCAAACAAACTTTTAGCCCTAAGATGTTGAAGAAAAATCAAAGCTGGGGTAAGTAGCATTGGTTGTGTGTTGCAAATATGGGCCTGAGAGGGGTGGAAAGCAAGGTTTCACATCAAGTTTGCCCTAATATATATTGTCAGACAATTGTTAGAAGAGAAAGATGATGTTAGCAAAGATACCCTTAAATTTGGATGCATTTAGTTATTGGAACATCAAAAAGGCATTAGGCATATGGTCTTTCCAGCAGGTGGACAAGAATGCAAATTATTAAAAGATACCAGTTTTCCAGTGGTAAAGAAACTTTCACAACAAAGATAAAAAGGGACAAAAAAAAAATCTCTGATAATGTTAGGTGATATCATTTTTATTAATTTTTTATTGTCTGGTTAAGAGAAAATGTAGTTCAGGTAGCCTTATACCTATAAAGATGTTCAGGGAACCAGGTTCTGCCACTAATAAGCTCTGCAACCACAGAAAGTTCATCTCCAAGTGTTCTCAACCTAGGATGACAATTGTCTCTTGCAAATGGCTCTGCAGTTGAGCTCTCATGTGATTTAATTTCTGCAGAGGGTCGTGGTCCCCTTTCAGTCTACATTTTTAAACCAGCCATCTACTGGCATGCATAATTTAACTTCTGAAAATTGAAGAAATGGAAAGTATGTTAATTCCATAGATGACTCTTTTGAACTGAGTAACTTCAAAAGTTGTTCAGCAACTCATGACCTTTTTCTCCTCTCCTGCTACAGGCTGTTACTACCTTCAGCAGTGACAAAACATTTCATTGAGAGCGTTTTGTTAGCATTGGTGTGAGCTGAACACCAACAACGCTTTGCATGCTTACATAACTATTTTTATAATGCAAATCTGGTTGTCTGAGTCTCATAATAAACCTGGAAGGATGGTGCCTACTGTCTTTGAAGAGGCAGAGAGTTTGGAAGTGACTGAAACATGACCACAAAACCTGTCTTTGTGTGGGCAGACCAACCATAAGCTGGCAGTGGAGCTCCCTTTAAACCAGAGCCTTTGGGCAGCACTTGGAGAGAGCTTGTCTGAGAAAACCCCTTGCAGGGTCTCTGTTCCAAAAGTGAGAGGCAGCAAAATCATCACAGATTGTGCTGAAACTCCTCTGGAAAATCCTCCCTCCAAAACTTTGCCAGTTGGCTGAGAACAAGAGGGAAGGCAAAGGAGGTTCCTAACTTCTGCAGAGGGGGGGAAAAAAAGTCTCCAAACCTTTCTCAGTGGCATTATTCAAGAGTTCTGGTAGAATTCAACCACATCCCAAAGAGATTTGGTGTCTTTGAGGTGCAGGGGAGTGCAAGGAGCTACAAGGGGTTAGAAAAGAGGCACTGCTGGCTTGTTGCAGCAGCTGAGGTGACGAAGAGGACTGGGACTTCCAGCACAGATTCCACTGGAAGGGGGAGTCACTCCCAGTGCCAGGAGGGAGGGCCTGAACTCCCAGACAAATTAATTGCAGTTAGTAATTAATTTAGCCCTAATGCGTAGTAATCTCCAGCTGCATGCAGCACAAATGTAAATTAGTACACAAAGCTGGTGATGCAAGAGCTGTTTGTTTACAAGAGTGGAAAACTAATTGACTTTTCGTCCTGCTGGGTTTCAGAGTGCAAAGCAGAGCCAGCGAGATTCCAGCCTTCACTTTTCTGCAAATCAAATATTAAATATAACACGCCCATAGGTATATCAATGTTTTTCTTCATCTCAGAGATGAGGGTTACCAGAAAAATTGAGATGTCTGATGTTCCATGTTTCATTTAGCAAAAGAAAATTCCCAATAACATAATATCAAAGTTGTTGGAAAAATCTTAATAAAAATATTTGGGGGTTGGATTTTTTTGTTGTTGTTGTTTCTTGTTTGATTGATTTCTCAAAAAATCCAATAAATGAAAAATCTTCTTCTGAAATGTGCCTACAGAAACCTTCACAAGAATTTGGGTTTCCTTGACATTCCCATTTTCAATGGAGTCTAGATCCAATTCTAGGCCACAAAATCCAGAAAACACTGCTTTCATGCTTCTTGGTAGAGGGAAAGTAACATAAAATGGCTCCTATTCAGCTGTCATGGGAATTGTCTTTTGTTCTAAACGCATTAAATTCTCAGGAAAAAAATACTTATTTTTCTGTGGAAAGTAAGCATGCTGTCTGGGGACCAGAAATAAGATTTGAAAGTCAAATTTTCCTCTCAGACAGTTTCCATCAATAGATTTCTGTCAGTCCCCATAAAAGCTGAAGACACCTCATAGTTCACTTTTATCAGATTTCATTGCTTTGATGTCCTGAAACTGTGTTTCTTTGGGGTGAAGGAACACAGAAAAGACTGGAGGGGTAAAAAATAAGAGTGCATGGCACAGAACTGGTGGCAGAGGTAGGAGACTGGGAAAATGATTGGTTGCATTTACAGCTTGATTTTGTGACAGCAAGCTCTCAGTCAATTGGCTCAAGTAATACATGATAAGGTAGGAGAATAATGCTGAAATTGTCATTTCATTGCCATTCTTTTCCATCCTTTGCCTGGTGCAGGGCATGTTGAAATCTCCGTGGGTCCATCACTGCCATTCACTGTGCATTTCTGCACTGATTTTATTTGCCACAGCTCTCCCTCCAAGTCACACCAGACCCTCAGATCTACGTCCAAACCTTGATTTGACCCTTTGTTCCTATTGCACTGAGGTTCAAGGAAGGGGGGAAGGAAAGAATAGAGAACAAAGTAGAGGAAGAGAGAGAAAGAATGAATAAAAGGGAGAAAGAATGAGCAGAAAAGCAAGGCAGCAAGAAAGAGAGGCAAATCAAGAGCACAAGCAAGGAAGAAAACGAAGGAAAGAAAGAAGGAAATAAATAAAAGGAAAGAACTAAACACAGAGGGCCGAAGTGGTCCCCTGTGACTTGCTTTCAATGGAATTTCTTTGGAAAGTCATTTAGCCCAAAGGGTAATAGCAGCAGATTCCCACAATGCCGTGATGGATTGGTGTGAATGACTCATATCTTGACTTTTTCCAGTATATTTCATAAGATTTACACACTGGGCAACCCCAGAATTAACTTTGAAGTGGACCTTAGTTTTCCTGGCCTCTGAATTAGCTTCTGGCGATGACTTATTTTGGTGGAGACAAGAGTGATTTTGGGCTGTTTTTTTTTTTCCTTTTCCATCAATACAGAACTGGAGCCTTTGTGCTTTGCAAGCCCAGCTGGCTGAGCTTTGTTCAAATTGTTTGTAAACAGCTCCATACACTAAACACGGCTTTGTTCCTTTCCTGGGGACTTGGGGCACATAAACTCAAATAAAATAAAGCTCTCGCTGTCTCATGTGAGCCCAAGCTTGAGGACCTGTCCTCCCAGCCCTGGAAGCCTGATTTGCAATGCTGAAATGAGAGAAGGCTCCTGTCTGTGAGCTGCCAAGAGCTCAGACAGAGGAGCTGTGGCACATGCCCCACTGCCAGTTAAAGTGTGGATTAGGCTCCAAGTTTTTCCTGGTTTCACTGCCTGAAATCATCCTAAAGCCTGTCTGGCTGAGAATGGGGCATGGCCAGTGTTTTCCATGTAGGATCTGCTCTAGCAGTGCATCAAATCCACCATGTGGCATTTGGCTCTGCACATATGGTCACCTTCCACAGTTTTGGCTTTTCTGGAGTTGTGCACAACTAATCTCCAACATTCCCTCACAAAAAAAAAAGGTTCATTTCATGGCAGGGAAGCCTGACCTGATGCTTCCAGGACATGCAGAATTTGAATAAACACTCATTTAACCAACACTCAGCCTGCCGTTCCCAGCAAGTTGTGGAGAGGCTGTAAAGCTAAAACAAAAAAAAAAAAAAAGGCTGGTTCTTGATGACACATCCCTGATTCAGTTGGTCCTGAAAAAAAAAAAAAAAAAGAAAGCAGAAGGTTTCTCTGCCTAAACCTGCCAGTGGAAATCTGACACCGTTTGGTGGTTAGCAATGAAACGCTTTATTAAACTTCAATCGCTCTTTGAAACTGAATGGTTTCGATTGCCACACAAAATGAAACTGCTGTCGTTTGCTCACTGCTGGGATGTTGGCTAGACAATCCACTGAAAAATGCACTATAGCTGCAGCGAACAGATAGTGTTGTGTTTCTAATTAGATACGTGGCAGTGGTCTGATTTCCACCTTCAATAAGCACCTGCCTCTCCTACTGTCTCTTGCTTTCGACCTGAAAGCAAAAATTCAAAAACAAACCACAAAATTCCCAAGAAAATCTGTTGTCTTGCCTAATAACAAAACAGAAGGTGCCCAAACAGAAATGCTCTCCTGCCTCTCTCTCCCACTTTTTCCAGCGAAAGCTAGGCAGAACCTTC
Source organism: Pachycephala philippinensis (assembly GCA_013397055.1). Lineage (NCBI taxonomy): Eukaryota > Metazoa > Chordata > Aves > Passeriformes > Pachycephala > Pachycephala philippinensis. Next base: position 18,516 of record VWZT01014814.1, read on the forward strand.
TTTTTTAATATGTAATAATTTGTCTTGAAAAGCCTATTGAAAAAGTGTAAAATATCCTCTTCAGGGAATATTTTTCTCATAGAAGTCATCTTCCATTTAATGACTTTTTTTTTTATCTGCCACAACTTTACACCAATACCTGCCTACAACCAGGCACTCCACATTAAGAAAAAATTGATAACAGCATACATTGAAAATGTCAATCAGTCTGAAGGTCAGAAAGAGAAAAGACATAAAATGCTGGATGACTGAAATAACTGTGAGTTCAGCAGAAGTCAGGGCCTTGCCAAGAATTTTGGAGCCACGTCTGGTCTCACATTTATTAAACAGGACTGTGTGTCCAGATGCCCTGGCAAGAGCCTTTCTGAGGTCTCAGTATCACAGAATTCTGGGCATCTGATATGAAAATACCCAAGTTTCAGCAGTTGTTGTGTGATGCCATCAAACCCTTCAGCCTCTGGAAGCTGGTATGCCTGACAGGAGGCAGTACGGCTGGGACAGCTTCACAATTCCCATCTCCTGCATTGTCTGGAGTTTGCTTTGTTGCAAAATGTGCCACTGACAAAAGCTTTATTACAGGTCCATGAGACAAAGACGGCAGTTTTACAGACAGCCACTGCTTTTGTCTGTGATTTGACACCAATTACAGCTTCTTGCCCTATTTTCTGCCTCTCAGACAGTTTTTGAACTGTGGCATTGTCTTATGTTTCATCTTTCCACTGCTCAGTTTCCTCATTAGTCTCTTGAACTGTGCTGAGAGCTGGAATAATTACGATGCTGCTGAGTCCTTCTTTCAGCTGCAGAAGGGCATTAAAGGACTGAAAGGGAGTGAAATTCCTCCCAGGGAAATCTGTGCTGATTTGTCCCTGTCATACTCTGGTTATATGAATGGGGAAATCCCAAACTGAAAATATATATTTTTGGATATGTGTACCAAAGTAAAGGTTTGAAAGGGTTTATCTACACAGAGACAGCAAAACTAGGGAGCAAAAATGGAGAAATGTCTTTTTATTGCCATTGATAGGTGGTGCACCAAAGTCTGTCAAATTTTATTTTGAAATTACCCTTTAAATATTGGGGTTTTTTTCAGATTTTAGTCCAGATGGAGAACGATCTTATGAAACCAGTGTCTTTCAGAAGAGTTTGCCCCGCTGGGTAAAGAAGAACATATTTTTGCAACGTGACATCTCTCCAAAATTGACCTAACTATATTCCATAAATAAAACAGTAGAAGAAAATGGAATAATGTAATCTGGAGATGACTTTTAGACTCTTTTCTGCTCAAGAGGGCTCCAGCAGGAATCTTTGCAGTAATTGATTTGAACTCTTATTGAAGAATACTGGAACTCACAAAAAAAAAAAAAAATCAACACTTCCAGCTGATCAGGATTCCTTCATCCTGTACCCTAAAGAAAACTTTGATTTAAACACCAGTTGGGCTGACAATAAATTACTCAGAATTAAAATAAATTAAAAAGCAGGAGTCAGGATCACCTGGTCTATGTACGAACCTGTGTTTTCCACATACCCAGCTCTGGAATTAGGCTCGTCAGGAATCCCTTCTCAGTCACTCTGGAGCCAGCTCTGGGATTTGGTAGAGGCTGCTCAAGACTAAACATTTCCAGTGAGATCCTTTGGGCTCATCAATCAGCCTTTTACAGTGAAATGTTTTTCATCAGTTCAGTTCCAATCAGCTGTAATAACCTACAAAGAGAGAGATGAAAGCCCTGCAAGTAGACAAAACAACTACTGTCAGTATTTTGAAAATACTTACATTAACAAATGTTAGTGGAACACTTTTAGAAGGAAATATTTCTGCAAAGGACACGAAATCATGACTGCAGCTAAAGCAGGATGATTGGGCTAAACAGAGTTTCATTCCCTGTTCTTGGCAGGATGTGTGCTGATGGCTATAATTTAATCCTGGAGCCAAATCAAGGCAAGTCATCATGATACATCTGCTGAGTTTTGAGTATGCGTGGAGCAAGCATGTGTGCTTTCCTGAAAGATTTTCCTAGAAGCAAAATGCATTGCAAAGATTTACACATCTGTTGTGTCATCTTTTGACACGGCTGACGAAAACCAAGGCATAGCCCCATGCAGGAATTTTGGTTGGGGGATATGTACTGGCAGAAGGGAGGACAAAATGTTGAGAACTTCCATGGTGGATTATTAAGCAATATTTGGCAGACAGTAATTTTCAGTCACCAATATATTTAATTTTAAAATGGCTTGAAAATTGTTCTTCTTTATCTCTATTGACTGATTGTATTCTTTGTGTAATGAAAATAGTGGATGAGTGGCATGTGTGAGTTTTGAATCTTCTATTGTGACCCAACAAAGCTGATTTGAAAGTATTCCCTTTTACTGGGGGTTTTGTTGTTGTTTCTTTGATTATTCGTGGTGGTAGTAGCAGTTTGGCAGTGACTTAGACAACAGCAAAAAAAGGACATTATTATGTCCAGCCTATCATTACCTGCTGATTGCTTTTTCTCCACAGTGAGGAAGCTCATTTAAACATCAGCTTCAGGCCATCTTAGCAGGAATTAGGAATAGCAATTAGACACAGCCATGTGTTTGCAGTTTAAAGAATTCAATATTCCAAAATGCAGAATCAGAAAACGAGCAAAGGCAAGCTTTTCCAAAAACGTAGCGTCCTGCAGAGGAAGGAGATCACAGCTTCTACCAAGTCCAGTCATAATACCCTGGAGAAGTAATGCTTTGTGGAAGCTTTGTGAGGAGAACCTGCTGAATATATAATTTCCTCCGAGGTAATGTTGTTCCCTTGCATTTGGCATTGTCATTTCCTGAGCCATGATTTAATTGCACTTGGAAATGGACCTTGGCTTTGACAGAGGACACAAAATCCTGAGGTGCAGGCCCAACACGTGATGGCCAGGGCAAGCAAAGACAGCAAGAACCACTCATCTTTGCCAGACAAGGGTGAAGGCACCAGGTAAAGGATGTGGCAATCAACAGAAAATGGGCAATTAGAGACTACTATTGCATGCTATCTCACTCTCCTCCACATGGTGTACGGTCCTAACACTCTTCTGTGGCTATTGCTGCAAGACTTAAATCAGTTTGTCACTCATATTCCCTCAGATGAAAAATGGGCACAGCCCTGGTGGTGGAAGGATTTCAAAGGCAGTCATGTTAGGATTTCTTCTTTCCTTATCTTTGTGTACCAATGACCTTGCAGAGAAAATTAACATTAAATGGTCAGTACAAGACAGAAAACCACCATTCAGGTGGGCTCAAACAAATCTTCAAATGTTGGAGATTTCCAGTGCAAGTGGAGGGGAACCTGCAAAGGTAAAACTTGTCCTCGCACTTGCTTGATTTCCCCCTCATGGTATTTCTTAAACTACAATAAACAAAGCATTTATGTGACAGGGTGTAAATTTCTGTGTCCTTCAACAGCTGGTGTTACTGTTCCCACCACGAGCTTGGTTACTTCAGCACATTTCTCCAGGCAAAATATAACAACAAAATGAATGTACATGTATTTCTGTAAATAAACACGCATGTGCATGAATCTGTACATATTAGCCATTGTGTAGGAATGTCTTTCTCTCAATTAGCCTTTAACCATGCTGGGGATGAAGTGATGGATCTGACAGGAGTCTCCTGTGTGTGCTCCAGTGCTGCCTGTTCCTCTGGTGGTGGTGGAATATCTCCAGAGCAAACACTGCCAGTGAAATTGTTGCTTTGCATCCTCCTGAGGAGAAAAGATGAGGAAAGGTGTCTGTTACTTGTCAAATATCAAGCAGACAGAAACCACTATTTTTTTTCCTCTTCCTGTCTCTTCTTGCTAGGTCATATTACATTGGATCATAGTGCATTAATCTCCATGATTTAATGTCAGGGTTTCCTTTCAGGATAGGTGGTAGCTCCTGCCCATTTGGATAATTCCTCATTTATTTCCTTTTCACATTTTTTCCTGCATTGCACAGCACATCTGTCTCTTTGTGTCTGAAGGAAAGAGCTATTTCTCGCTCTGCTTTCACGGACAGAAGGCTGTCGAGCACCAGAAAATGAGAAGGCTGGCTGGAGGTGCCACACCAACATGGAACATGGTCGTAATTCAAAGTGATGAAGTCGAAGGCTGTTTTGCCTCACCTGGAGGAACGAGGGAAACAGTTTGGAGCCAAAAGGCTTGGGAAGACAAGGCATTCCTACACTGATGTTCCACAACTCTCTGTGACTGCTTCATTCACAAAAGGCATTTTTCCTTAGTGCCACTGCAAAGTGAAGGGGCAGAGGAAAGATCCAATTCCTCAGATATTTAAAGCTCAGCATTTATTGCTCAGACATTCCTAGCGCCTTCTAAGTCAGCCTTACACCCATTTTGCCATGCAGGACTGACCATTATGCAGAAATTACCAGGTTCTTCAGCCTCAGGAGACTGAGAACAATTTAGCTGCATTAGCACGTTATTTTCTCCTCTGTAATTAACTCTGCTGTGCTGACACGGAAGAACATTCACTTGCCAAGGAAGAACAGTTCTCTAAAAATGTTTGCAAAGAACTCATTCCTCTTATGCTCTGCAGTGAAATTCGGTGGTTTTGCCCTGCTTTTCTTCTGAACACTTCCACTCTCAAGACAGAGGACAAGGGGAAATCATATCTCCTGTTTACAGGCTTTCTGTGGTGCATTAAAATATCGTGTCATCCTTCATGTTGGTACATACTGTGCTGAAACAAAAAACAACATTTTGTTAGCAGAAGAATTTGAGCCATTAACCACCTCACTCCATGACCTGGGGAGTATAGATTTGCAAAGCAGGCTGAGGGCAGACTGAATTAGCAACGTGCTCTGAACGTGCCGGTAGAAAACCTGTTTCCCTAGAAATTAATTCTGAAAAATGCTGGCTTTTCCATCCCATTGCTCATGCAGTACTGCCATCTCGTGGTTCCCTCGGCTGCAGCTCTGCTTTGACAGCAAAAAGCTGGTGGGAAGAGCCTGCTAATCCCAGCAGAAAGAGTTTATGCTGTTAAATTGTGATCCTGCCAAATGCCTGCCTGGGTGCATGAGCAGGCTCTCTTTAGGTCACCTGCCAAAACCTGTGGGAAGAAGATTTAGGGCACAAAAGGATTCTTCAAACACACGGACTTAGGGAACTCCCAAAAGGAAGTTTACCCTGCAAAGGCAACAGTCCAGCTGTAATTTCAAACAGAAAACAAACCATAACAATGCATTACTATCTTCACCTTAAAAAAAAAAACAAAAAAAAACAAGCAACACCCAAACTCAAAATACAAAACCAAAAATAAAATGACAATTAAAGAGTGGTTGGATTAGGAAGGGGGCAAAGCTGGATGGAAATTAAAGGAATTAAAAAGGTGTTGGAGTAAGTGCTTTGTGAACAGCCTGACTGACTCTTAGTTTAGCGTTCTCCTCCTCCCCCAAAGACCCACAAGCTGTAAATGCGTGGTCCCCAAAGATTCCACTGCTAAGTGTTTTAAAAGCATGAAATGCTCCCAGCGAGCTGCTAAGGGGATGTAATGGAATTTGAACTGCATGGGATCATTTCCTGGCAAACACACCAACAGAGCTACGGTTGTAATTCCACAGGTTTATGAATCACCTGCTGAAATCAATGGGACAAGGAACCTGCTCGAGATTACACATGTGCTGACGTCTCTGCCTGAGTCAGGGATGTATGGTGGAGAATAAATTACCCAGCCAGGCACAACTGACGTATCAAGGCAGATGTAAGTTTGAGATTGGGGTATCTCGATTGCCCCAAGATGCTGAAGGTGCAGTTGTATAATACACAAATAATCCATTAAAAATCTTTACATCTCCCAGGCTGGTCTGCGAGTCGTTGACATCAGAGTGTTGCTGTGCAAATATCATTTAAGGCTGAGACGTGATCTCTGGTAACAGATATGGTGGATAAACTTATGCCCATACCTGACTGGTGACCCCAAATGGTGTTCAATCAGTGCTGATGTTTGGGACATTTTGTATGGGCTAAATTTTGTTTACCACCATCAAGAAATTTTGGAGTAAGTCACCGTGCCTCCACCAAAGCTGATTGCTTATTACGCATTCCTCTGAACACAAAACTTAGGTGATTTTTATTAATTACCATTATTACGGGTGATATAAACCTTCTAGTTTTGCAATTTATGGAGATTTTTAGAAAGAAAAACTCCTTTCTGACTCACGCTCCCCTTTTCAATTGGCTGAGGAGGCTTTGAAGGTTAATGGCAATGCAATGGCAAAAAGAGTGCCTGAGCTGTAGACTTGAAAAAGCCTTTTGACTTGAGGGGTTGGGTTTTCTTTTTGTCTGTTGGTCAAGTGACTGCCCATTTACTGCCTTTCATGTAGCAAAAGCTGCTTTCTGAACCACCCAGCCATTACTGCACTGAACACTTATTTTGCTGCAGGTAGGAAGTGAAATGGAAGGACTTAATATCTTACAGCAAGTGCCATCTGAGTCTTCTGTGGTCCCATCAAGAGGTCTTTTTTTCAGTTTCTTACCATAATGTTATATTTCTGTCGATGATTTGCAACTTAAGTACACCTTTTCCTCTGGCTCTGAAGCAGAGGACACTCAGTGAAGAAAAGGCAAGTCTGTAATTTCACATTGAAATGTCAACCTGCTCTGGAGCTGGGCATTTCTCATATTTTTCTGTTCTCACATACTTTATTCACTCCACAGTGTTCCTTTTTAGGAAACTAGGTGAGTACCTAGAAATCTGTGTAGACTTCTTAGTTCCATTTTGGACCCCTGCAGCCACTTGAAACATCTGTGGGCTTAATGAACCTCCAGCCAGGAGTCAAATATCAGATACAATAAATAAGAAA
>VWZT01014822.1:0-25944 GCA_013397055.1 Pachycephala philippinensis
CCCGCTCCCCCCGCCCCGGGCGCTGTTGTCCCGGCCCCACGCTTCGGGGAAGTGGGAAATGCCCCTAGGGATCCTCAGAGCAGTGCCGGGATGGTTTTTCCCATCAGATCGGGGCCCTGAACGTTCTTCGGCACGTGGGAGGTGTTCGGTCAGTGCTGGGTGAGGGGATGGAGTTTTGTGAAGCTCTTCCCGAGCTCCAGGGGCACGGCCGCGTTCTGCCTGGGTTTGGGTTTCTTCTCTGTAGGTGGTCTGCGTTAATTTGAATAAAGTAGGTGATGTGTTATGTACGTTTTTTGGGTTTTCTGAGGCCTTTTCTGCAGGCACATGTTACAGCACAACACAAAACATCATACCACTCCAGATAAAGTACCACCAATGTTTTTTGTATTGGAAAACAAACACGAAGAGCTAGAGGAAGAGAAGGAAATAAGCGTATGTAGGTAACAGGTCAAAATATGTTGGTGGATGTGAATTGGTGAACAAGATTACAGACAAGTAAACCCCAAAAGCAAAGGGAAACATGGGAGGCAGGACTCTTCAGGTAGATTTTTACTTCTTGCAAAATATGTTAGGATCTGATTTGCTTATTAACATTCATTTAATTCAAGAGGGTACTGCTGCTGTCCTTTTAAATTATATAGATGCCTTAGCTGACATGAAGATTGTCACTAAAGCTCACTGCCTTTGCAAGCATGCTTGTATAAAACTGTGTTTACGATGATCAGCACGAAACAACTCCAAAGTGGGACAGGTAAATTTCAGTCAATCTTACTAAATAGAAACTCCTGAGAAAATATGGAAACCTTTGCTTCCTCATAACCTTTGTAGGGAGTGAACTGTGGTGCTGGTGGTAGGAAGGACGGGCAGGATTGATGATGTCCAGAGGAACATCTCCATTAAAGCACATCTTATTGTTGTAGGGTTGCTGTAATTTTAATTATTCCAATGCAAGCTGTGAAGTAAGTGTGCTACAGATAAGAATGCATGTGGGAGGATTACTAGAGAGGAGCAATATGGACTTATTGCACAGTTATTCCGTAAAAAATATTGCATTTAAATTAGCTCCCACCCTAGTCTGAACTAATTTTACAGGGAGGACAAAGTGTCTGGCTTTACACAGTCTTTTGTCTCTTTTTTTAAAAAGTATTTTATTTTGAGATTTTTCTTTAATAAGGAGTATTTGATTTTTTAAAAAAGCCTTGACTCTTCAACACACTTTGAATTGTTTTATTTACAGCTATGTAGGGTAGGACTGTTGAGCTTCTTCAATCAGGAGCAGTTTCTGGGGTTGACAGCAGTTCTCAAAAGCAGAACTAAATTCCTGTTGTCCTGAAAGGGCAAGAGATCATCTTTTGGCTGTACCTGGTTCATGTCTGCTGGATGTGTGAGCCTTTTCTGGAGCTTTGGGTCCATAAACCAGACACTAACAGTTACCTGTAGCTTGAGAAGTGGAATGTTCCTGTGCCTGGTGCACCCTGGTTGGGACTGTGCTTGTGAGGTGTTGTCGAAAAGAGCTGATGTTGCTTCTGTGGGATCGGGTTTTACGTGTGTAGCTTTAGGATAGATTTTCTGATCTCTGGTTGTAACAAAACTACTTGTGGGTTTTAGGTTCTGCCAAAATGGAACTCAGTGATGCCAATTTACAAACTTTAACGGAATACCTAAAGAAAACACTAGATCCAGATCCTGCTATAAGGCGTCCTGGTAAGTGATTCTCATGAGTGAGAACAAAAAAGTTCAATTTCTTTTTGGCTCTTCTGTCTGTGTAGCAAACTTCAGTGGATGTTTATGCAGTAACCTCTTTACAGAAGTTCTCAGTATCCTTTTAAAATGAAACCCTCAAAAAACTAATGAGGGATGGATATAAATGTAAATAATTTAATCTGCTTTTTTTGATTTTTCTGTATTCTTGATTTTTTTTTTTGCGCTGTTGTTATTTAAAATGGTGCTGCTGTTCACAACAAGCCAGGATTTACTTCTCTCGGGTTATGGCTTTTCCAGGGGTGAGGAGGCAGTATTTCCCCATCCTGCTGGGGATCTGAGAGCTGTTGTTGACAGCAAGAGTGTTGAGGAGCTTGGGAGCAAAGAACCTGTGATACCTTTTGTCAGACATGTTCCTGTGAAGCTCTGGGGAAGTGTTTGTGCTGGGTATTTTAAACAGACACTTGAGAAACCATAGGATTCCCATTAGAGAAAGCAGTTCAGTTTTTGCTAACCCCAGTATATTCTCTTACAGCTGAAAAGTTCCTTGAATCTGTGGAAGGAAGCCAGAACTATCCGTTGCTACTCTTAACGCTGCTGGAGAAATCACAGGAAAATGTCATCAAAGTTTGTGCATCTGTAACATTCAAGAATTATATTAAAAGGAACTGGAGAATTGTAGGTATCCTAGTGAGGAATTGTGCTGAGACTTAATCATCCTTTTAAGGTACAATAAGGTATTCTGCAGGAACCCTGAGGAAGGTGTGTGTCTGTGCTCTGGGAAATGCAGTCCATCATTCGGAGAACAAACACAAGGTGTAACGTACTAATGAGGAACTAAAACCTGGGCCACGGGAGTCTTCTGTTAAAAACTATTAGAGCTGGGTGATAAAATGATGAACAAAGAATTTTCTCTAACATGTACATATTTTGCAAAAGCACAATATTGAAAGCTCATTCAGCTAACTTAATATTATTTAAACTGGAATCATTATGGAGTGTCTACACGCAAAGTGGCCCATTGGGCCTGTATCTATGTTGAAAACATCTCTGTCCAGCCCTGCAGCTCAAGGTGATGGTACTATTCATCAGCAGGTGTTGCTGGGGCACAGAATTGTCTGGAACAGTTTATTTTGGTGGCCCTGCCAGTTTTATGCTTGGAAATGTTTGTAGTGATCGAATACAAGTATTGCTGTTTAATCCCATCTCATCCTTTGTTTTGAAGAGGTCAGGAATATTTTTAATTCAGAGCTTTCAGCATTCATGAAATTTATTTAAGGGTAGAAAGTATTGCTTTAGAGAGCTGAACTCCTTGAATGATGAGAGGTTTTAATTGGTATTGTTTATGCTTTGTGTTATTGAAAGTACTGTTTGTATCTGTCTGAAAAATAGCAGATATTTCTTTACTACAGAGAAACTGAAACATTTTATCATTACATCTTAGCTGATACCTATTTTCAAATTTGCATGTGATTTCTGCCCTTCTCCTACTTACATTGAAGAGTTATAGCAGTCCTGGGTCTGGTTCTGTTCAAGAACATCAGCACATTCAGCCTGGCATGACATGTGTAGAGCCTTGTTCATGTGGTGCTGTGTTCTTCATCATTTCTCCCAAATTGCATCTTCTGTAGTGTATTGTAAGTAGAAATAATGTTTTATGGAAGAAGTTGTAAGTGGAAAAGGATTGCCAGTGTGATTCAGGATGGGATTTTGTTTTGAAGTAGGGAGAGATGCTGTGCAGAGAGTGCATCCCAAGGGCTGTTCTGATTGCTCTGTGGCTTCGGGCACTTTGTTTTGCCCAAAACTGAAGCTTTTGTTTCAGAAGCAGCTGTATGAAGAGAAAATGCAGCCGTAAGGCTGGCTTGCCTAGATCATGGGGATTTATTTCACAGCCTTGAACTTTACTTGTACAAAGCATAGTGGAAGTAAAAGGGTTTTGCCTATTCAAGAACTTGAGTTTGTTTGAGCCTGGAGAGACAGATGCACAGGGCACTGCTGGAACCAGGGACAAGTTTGCTGGTTTTAATTTATTTTTGAAGTATGTACAGAATATGCATGTATGTGCTGCATTTCATGTCTTGTAAAAAAGTTTCATTTCTTTGAATAATCTCATAATTAACTCCATAGGAGGATTTGCTGTTGCTGAGCACTCCACCACCTCTGTCCTCATCTGTCTAAATGCATAGCAGCGAGTCCTGCCTCCCTCCTTGGAGCTTGCCTAGGACAGTTGTTGCTGCTGTTCACATCCAACGAACTTGTAAAGCTTAGGTTTTGAAGATAATCTTTTTTGTGGTTTTTGGTTTTGTTTATTTTTAATGTATGTATAATGATTCTGATTCAGTGCAATATGGTAGAAGAGGAAAAGCAAGTTCTCTGTGTCTTATTTTTATGACTGCTTTTTGTAGAATCATTTAGGTTGGAAAGGATCTTTATTACCGAGTCCAACCATTCCCCCAGCACTGCCAAGGCCACCACTGCCCCATGTCCCCAAGTGCCACATCCACATGGCTTTTAAATCCCTCCAGGGATGGGGACTTCACCTCTGCTCTGGGCAGCCTTGGGGCTGGCACAGCCAAGGTGCCACTGGCCTCTTGCCCCCCATGGCACACTGTGCTCATGTTCAGCTGCTGTTGTCCACCCCTCCCAGGTCATTTGCCAGCTTTCCAGCCCCTCTGTCCCATGGGGTTGTGGTGCCCCAAGAGCAGGTCCTGGCGCTTGCTCTTGTTGGCCGTTACACACTTAGCCTCAGCCCAAGGATCCAGGCTGTCCAGATCCCTCTGAAGGCATTCCTGCCCTCCAGCAGATCCACATTCCCACCCAGCTCAGTGTCATCTGTGAACCTACTGAAGGAGCCCTTGATCCTCTCATCCAGATCATCATTAAAGATACTAATTGGTACTGGCCCCAGTACTGTGCCCTGGGGAACCCCACTAGTGACTGGTGTTATAGATAAGCATACCTTGAAATTTTGAAATTGCTAACTTTTGATTTAAGTTTATGGGAAGATGGTAAAAGGGATGTGAGAAGGAGGGTGGTGGTACCATCAGGTTTAAGGTATCTTAAGACTGAATGACTCTCTGGAGGTGCTTTTCTCTTTTAAGTGCTGGATGATTTCAAGGTCTCTAAACTGCAGTGCTGTCATCACAGATAATGTGACTAACACTGCTGTCACTGGTTGGGACAAGCCACCTCATTATTTTATTTCTTTAGTAGCAGCTTTGCAATTTTCTACTACTTGGCACTGCTGACTGACTGGACTTGGAACTGATTGATATTTTGAACTGGTTAGATAACTCTTAAAGTCAATGTTAGGGTTTTGTGTAACCTACACCTTCATGTACAGTCTCTAGAAAGTATGGCTTGACGCAGCTCACGCAAAATCAATTTGTGGGGTTGGCAGAGGTGCTGTTTGGTGTAGTGGAAGAGGAGACTTGGTTAAATGTGGGGATTTTATTGCCATGTGCACCCACCCTCACTGCTGCTCAATTGCTGACCTGAAAAGTTATCCTTAGGGAAGGAGAAAAAAACTTCTTCAGTATTACAGAAGGCCATTATTTCTTTACCTTTTTTCAGATAGTGCTGTTCCAGGTTCATTGAAGGCAGTGTCTCTAACAGGTCTGCTTCTTAGGTTCTTCAGCAATGTGATTGTTACATAAATCAGTATAAGCATTTGCTTTCTGAAGTGCTAATCATCTCTCATTGCCTACAGAATACTGCCCATAACTTAATTATTGTTTTCATTTTAGGTTGAGGATGAACCAAATAAAATATGTGAATCAGACAGAATAGCCATTAAAGCCAACATAGTGCCCTTGATGCTTAGCAGCCCAGAACAAATTCAAAAGCAGGTAATATGTCATTCCTGGTTGTATCCATGAAACTTTGGGACTATTCTAAGCATGTCTAGAGGCTATAGTTATTGGCAGAGCTCAGTTCCCTTACCAGTGAGCTCATCCTGATCCAAATAACTTCGAGGATATTGTTACAGGTATTTCTACCTACTTTAACATTTTTTTAAGATAATTAGTGTATAATCCTATAGCTAAGTTCCAGCATTAGGCAGTTAAACAGCAGTTCTAGAAAGTGAGACTGTGTGAACTTGAGATTTTTGTGTTAGTGTGGAAAGTAGTAGATAATTAACCCAGTGATTTTTGAATCTGACAAGAATAACCAGGATTTTCTTGGATGTTTGCAGCCCCTGGCACGTGTGCTGTTCTGTCACCTAACAGTTCCATTTCCTTTGTAGTTAAGTGATGCCATCAGTATCATTGGGCGGGAGGACTTCCCTCAGAAGTGGCCAGACTTGCTGACAGAAATGGTGAATCGCTTTCAGAGCGGAGATTTCCACGTCATCAATGGGGTTCTTCGCACCGCTCACTCTTTATTTAAAAGGTACTGGAAATAAGGGAGTTCCTGTATGGATTGTAAAATTCCTGTTCAACTGGCATGTTTTACTGTTAGACTTAATTTTGGAGATTTACAAAGCCTATAGTTGTGACTTCTACATATGCCTCTTAAGTAGTTATCAAAACTAGTAGTTATCAAAAACCGACAGAAAGCTGCAGCTCGAGCAGAACATCCCAAAAACGGGGCAGGGGCTTGTGTTGTTCAGTAAATACCCTGCAGAGTGGTGCCCCAGGTGATGGGGGTTTGGGGACAGTTGGTTTTAGTGGAAACACCTGGGGGAATAATTGGTGACACCTGGGGGAAGAATGCCCAAAACGTGGTTTGGTTACAGCCAAAATCCCCTGCTCCAATGCCAGGCAAGGTCTAGAGGGTTGGTAGCAGCTGCAGGTGATTTTTAATCGACCTTGCATGGTTAATTAATTTAATTTACCTTGCATGGTTTTGAATTATGTTGTTTAGTTCTTGTTTACTTGACAGTATTTTTTTCAAGGTTCAGCAGAAAACAAAATTCTGTGTGAATTAATTTGGTAATAAATGTGAAGGCTGTATTTTGTTTTTCATGTGTTTCTCTCTTACTTGTCAGGTACCGCCATGAATTTAAGTCAAATGAACTATGGACAGAGATCAAACTTGTCCTTGATGCCTTTGCTTTACCCTTGACAAATCTCTTTAAGGTATTTCTTGTTGAGTCATTTCTAAAACAAGTTTAATGTTCTGAATTGCTTGTTGTGGATGCCTGTAAAATTGAAACTCAAGAATTGTTGCTGGAAACTGTTAAAGGGGTTTAAATTCAAGTCATGAAGTGAGACCTAACAAGATTGATAAGAGGATGAAAAATAACTGTATTTTCTGGTTTTAAAAAAAAATTCCATGACACTTTTCAGTATTTTTTGTTGGTGTGAGTTTTGTACTTGACAATCTTGCATCTTTTTCTAGGCAACTATTGAACTTTGCAGCACCCATGCAAATGATGCCAGTGCCCTGAAGGTTCTCTTTTCTTCTCTCATTCTAATTGCGAAGCTGTTCTACAGTTTAAATTTCCAGGTGAATCTCTTCTTGGGACAGTTTTGCTTTGTTCTAGTGAAGCTGTTACTATAGAATTCATTTGAGGCAGCCCTTAAGGCCATGCTTTATGGCAAAAAGAAGAATCAGTAGTGCATGTGCTGGAGTAAAAGCACAGTAAGGATGGGTTATTTAAGACATTAGCTTGGCCCTGTGTGAACACAAGTTCAAAGGAGTCTGAGCTGGTGTTGCTTCAAGGAGGTGTTGTGTGGGGCCTCTGAGTAGGAGCTGGGAAAGGCAGGAGTCCCGTGCCTGAGTTTCTATTCACTGTGCCCCTTTATAAATTGTCTGTACTGACAGGAACTGAGTCGTGTAGGTGAAAGTCTGATACACGTAGCAGCTCTGTGGCACTGTAGGAGTAAGTAATTCTGGGAGCAGTGTGGGTTGTCTGGGTTTGGAATCAGATCTACGTTTTGGACATTAAGAAGTATGCTGTATGGGAAATGGTGAAAAGCTCCCTTGCTGAGCTGACATTTATTTAGTGTCTCAACATGAACTGTGAAGCACGATTGTGCCCGGATTCCTTGGGCTGCTCTTCCACAGGGGGCAAAAGAACAAGCTGGAGTTAAAAGAGACTTGTGCTCTCATTCTGAGAGTGAGAGGTGATAAGGCTCATTCATTATAAAAATGTGAGCTGTTCAGAGTCTAAGCAACTAGTTTATTTGGAACTAGTTGTACTCCAGGGCTCTGTCAGGACAGTTTTTGTTTGGGAGGAGGAAGGGACATTGTTTCAATATGAAGATTGTTTTCCACAGGTTATTGTCCCTCAGTAGATTATAAGGTGAATGCACTACTTCCAGTGTAGGTATGTTATCTAAGCAGTGCAATCAGAAATTAAAATGTAAATTTATACTTTTCCTTCACAGGATCTTCCTGAGTTTTTTGAAGATAACATGGAAACATGGATGACAAATTTTCATAGCCTTTTAACTTTAGATAATAAACTCTTGCAGACTGATGTAAGTACTGCATAAATCACCTGGTTTGCATCTGTAGGGGAGAGGGTGGACTAACAAGTTAGGTCTAATTCTGAACAATGCAGTGGTTTTTTTTTTTTGTGGGGCAAACAAAGGAGTAGAATAACTGTAAGAAAATGGAGTTTAAGAGAAGTTGCTCTGCTGTCTAGGGAATTTGAGGGTCAGTTCTTAAAGTTGTTTGACAGTTACAGGTATACCCAGCTGTGCACAGAAATCAAATTACTAATACTCATCAATGAGTTGATTTTTTCAAGAACAGCTGCTGTACAAACCTGACCGTTAGCATCACAGGGCTCAGGTTTTCTGTATCCTTCAGCTGATTCATGCACTATGTTCTAGAAAACAGGGTATCTTAAAGAACTTGAAGCAGTTGAACGTAGAGGCAGGGCATCTCTAAGTACTTTAGCATTTGTTGTCTTGGTCCCGTTAAAGAATCAGTAATTTCACTGGTGAAAGCTGATACCAGGTCAGCAAAGCTCCAGTTATTTTTGTGCATATTTTCTGCATTTTAAGTGCTGATGTCTTCCAGATACAGCACAATAGTTTGCCACTTGATGGAGCCAAAACAACTCTGTAAATTTCTTGACAGCACATAGGGAGGCATATTAAGTGTATCTTGTGCTCTGGTTACCTTGCTGCTAAAAGCAGCTTTGGTGCTGTTTTGTGTCTGTGGGCTGCTCGCAGCACGACTGGGACAGGCAGTACAGCTGAAAGGTGGGGTGGAGGGGAGAGGGGCAGACAGAACTGGGGTGGTGTTTGCTTGAGGGTTTTTTTTAATTCCAGCTCAATTTCCCAGTTCACATTGTGGTTCCACAAACATCTGTGCTGATCTCAGGAAGGGGAGGGAACTTCCCTTTACAACTACTCCCATTTAAAGAATCATGATATAGTGGCTTCTAAGCATATTTTTCAATGCCTCGTTATCTTTTTCGTATTACATTTGTAAATCAATTTTGTGTGAACTATTGTGTCTGTTTTCAAGTGCATAGTACCTTGATTTGAAATGCAGGTATGATTTCTGACTTGAAGAGCAGTTTGGGTACAGATCAGCAAAACACAGTAGTTCTAGGGACATGATGGGGATTTCTTTCACCTGTTTAGAACATGATAAAATGGTGATGTAAATATTTCACTTAATTGCGTTGATACTTTCAATGTTTAAGTAGTGTTGAAGTTTGGATGTTTAAGTTCTTAGTTTTGTTTTATGTGAGGATGAAGAGGAAGCTGGATTGCTGGAGCTCTTGAAATCACAAATTTGTGATAATGCTGCTTTATATGCCCAAAAATATGATGAAGAATTCCAGCCCTACCTGCCACGTTTTGTAACAGCAATCTGGAATCTGTTAGTTACAACAGGCCAGGAAGTGAAGTATGACTTGGTGAGTTGCTAAAATCTCATCTTGTCGAGTTTACTAATAAATGATGAATTGATCAGTCATACTAAAGCTTTGTGTTCTGTTTGTGGTGCCATAGCTGGTCAGTAACGCAATCCAGTTTCTGGCCTCAGTTTGCGAGAGACCACATTACAAACATCTGTTTGAAGACCAGAATACATTGACAAGCATCTGTGAAAAAGTTATTGTTCCCAATATGGAATTTAGAGGTAACCTTTTGAGACTTACATTTTCAAAAACATAACGAAAATCTAACTAATTATCATGATATGTTGCGTTGCCGGACTAAGAATTGAGGATTCCCTCTTGTGTACCTTAGTGCTAGATTCAAACCCAAGTTTCTGCAGCAGATTGCTGTCCTGTGGGCTATATAGAATTGTATTAATATACCTAATTTTTCATGTTGAAATCCCAGTGAAGGAAGTCTAGGTTATGTGCCACCAATAAATTTCCACACTTAAAGTGAGTATCCGAATAATTCAGGGAGCCTACATAGGCAGGAATATCAGGCCTACCAAATTGTAATGTTTAGTTCTCCAACTTTTGATGGGCTCATATTGATCCTATATTTAAAATGCAGTGAAAATATATTGCAGTGATAAGGAGCTTCTCTCTCTTAAGTCTGTGACTCTGAAAGCCTCTTCAAATACACCTGGCACTGAATATGTATTAGAGGTTTTTCTCTGAATCAATACAGCAGCCCATGGGTATGAAAGACTAATTTGTGGGACAAAAGCTAAACAGACTAGTTGGGCTGGATATTTCTGATTAATGACTATTAATGTTATGGGAAAGTCCTTGGAAAAAATAGCAAGTTAATAGTAATGATACACCTTTTTACCATAAAAACCAGAGACTTGAGTGCTTAAACTTCTATGTATTTTATATTTTCAGCGGCTGATGAAGAAGCATTTGAAGATAATTCTGAAGAATATATAAGAAGGGATTTGGAAGGATCTGGTAATCCACAGATTTATACTAAGACTACTTGGTCTTTAAATATAGCTCTAAAGAGCTAAAGCAATTTACTGAAGCTTTTATAACTTTCATTTTGAAATTGAGAAGATTGTCACACACCACCCTCAGCTGGATTTTATCCAGTCTGTGATCAAGTCTGCTGTCACGATATGCTCGTCACAGTGTCTTTCTGGTTTGAACAATGTTTTTATAGGGCTTTTCCCTTAACTGGATTGGTATGTCTTCTGCACTGCCCACATTATCATTTCAGCAAATACAGCCTGTAAGTCAATGCTGAGTAGTAGCCAGTTGTGTATTTAGTTCCTGTGTGGGGAGTTTTAAATAACACGGAGCGACTCTGATGTTTAAACTGAAATTCTGCCTGGGGTTGCATACAGACTGTGCTCAGGCCAGCTGGACAGCAGCCAGCCTGGGACAGGGCGTGTGTTCAGAGCAGTGACTGCCCTGGGACCCAGCTGTGCTGGCCTGGCTGCTCGGAGTGCTGCTCGGAGTGCTGGGGGAGGCTGTGCTCTGCAGCCAGGCCAGAGCCCGTGAGCCAAGCCCAGGCCTGCTGACAGTTCTGGGCCGCCAGCACTTCACTGACGAATGCTTTTGAAGTAATGGCATTTCATAATAGATTTAAGCAATTGGTGTATGCTTGCAGTGGAGGACAAAATTGGAGGAAAAATTTTTGAACTTTTTTCAAGAAAACGTTTTATCATTCTTATCCAATATTGGCTGCATTTTAGGTATTTGTGAAGTTTTTTTACAAATATATCCTGTCAGGAATGGTGGGCCAGCAGCTGACTTGTGCTCCACCCTGCTGCAGTCTGATGGGGGAGAGAGTGGGAGGGGTGAAAGTGAGTAGACTCATGGGTAAAGACAGTTTAAGTGAAAGAAAGAGTAAGGAAGGAGGAGAGAAGTTAATGACTCACTTCTGCCCACAGGCAGACATTTGCCCAGCCTGTCCCTGAGCAATGGCTACCTCCCCCCAAACCCCCTCTCCTCAGTTTTTATTGCTGAGCATGTCATACGGCGTGGACTGTCCCATTGGTCAGTTTGGATCAGCTGCCCAGGCTGTCACCTCCTAGCTCCTTGCCTGCCCCAAACTACTTGCTGGGAAGGCAAAGCAGGAGGAAGAGGAAGCCCTGACACTGTGACAGCGCTCTTCAGCAGCAGCCAAACCCTGGGTGTTACCAGCAGCTTTAGTCACTGGTACAAAACACGGCAGCATATGGGCTGCTAGAGAGAAAATGAACTCCCTCCCAGCCAGACCCAGTACGTTTGGGTGCATAATGTCAAGCCAGTACCAGCCCCCTGCATGTCTGCTGCCACTGCTCAGGGGCAGGTGTCTCTTCTCCTTGGTGTACAGGTAGTCCAGTTGTGACAGTAAATAAAAGGCTTACATGTGTTCTTACATATCAGTGTGGAGGATTGCAATAATTAACATGGGATGGGGCTGTAACTTGAGAAGCTGTTACTGTTCTGATTATTATGTTTATTAATATGAAAAGCTGTATGCTTTCTCATATCCAAAGAATCTTTGGTTCTCATGCAGATATTGACACCAGGCGCAGAGCAGCTTGTGATCTAGTCAGAGGCTTGTGCAAATTTTTTGAAGGACCTGTGACAGGGATTTTTTCTGGATATGTTAATTCTATGCTGCAAGAATATGCAAAGAATCCATCTGTTAACTGGAAGCACAAAGATGCAGCTATTTACCTTGTAACGTCTTTGGCATCCAAAGCTCAAACACAGAAGGTACTTGTACATTCTATTCATTGCAATCTGTCTGCATTCAGGTATTACAGTGCAGATGAGGGCTGCCGTTCGTTTTAAGCTGCTTCAGAATGGGAGTAACTGTGTGTGCAGCAGTTCATGTTGATGAGATTGGAAGCTGTCCTTTATATAATCCTATCACAGTTGGTGGTATCTGACCTTCAGATAGATGGGCACAGTGTGGCCATGTGGCCGGCCTGACTGGCACATGGGATCCAGCCAAAGAAACAAAACTGGCTCGGGTCTGGAACCTTCGAGCTCACAGTGGTCCTGAGGCACTCTGGAAGCCATGGAAGGCAAATAGAGCTTTACAGAAGATGATCAGATGTGTTAAGCAGACTAAAAGGAATTTAAATGACTCTTGGAGTTCTTGTCATGATATTTCCCAATGTTTCCTGCTACTTGAATGTTTGATTTGTAAATGACATGTGAATGCTAATAACGGCTGGAAATGGATCTCATTACTTGTTGGGGAGAAAGCAACTAATAGGCTGGAGACACTGAAAAACCACAGCTGGGCTAACCTGTGTTTGTATCGGAGCATTGTATCAAAGTCCTATGGAACAAGTTTAGATACACTTCTAGATATTTTAAATGCTGTTACGGTTCAAATATCAGTGTCTTTACAAGGCAGATTTGAGGCAAACAGTAAAATATGTGCAGCATTTTACGCAGTTTTGCTGAAGGTTCTCAGTCTTTTCCTGAACCAGGTGTATACTGCTGCCCAGCAGTTGTTAGTGATGTGTAATGGGAACCAGTCTGGTAGCATTTGTGAAACTGCAAAGTTTGCATCTTTTTCTGTGCTGTTTAATGGCAAATATGGACTAACTTAGAACATTTCATTGAAAAATCTCCATCTAAAAATCCTAGTTTAAAAAGAGGTCGCATTTTTTGTAAGAGAAAACTAATAGTATTTAAAACGAGTAAGATAACTAGCAGTTTATATGTCAGCATACAAAAATAAGAGTTGTTTTTTGCTTCTTCCAGCATGGAATAACACAGGCCAATGAACTTGTTAATCTGACAGAATTCTTTGTGAATCACATTCAACCTGACTTAAAGTCTGCTACTGGTAAGTTAATGTTAATTTTGATATGGTATGTTTGTGATATATCATAACCTTGACAGTGACCATTGTTTCTGAAGTCTGAAGCACTCCTTTATCAGCATAATCTCTGAGATAGGGACTGTTAACACCTGGCACAGAGTAATTAATTTTTGTTTGGCCAGCAGTGAAGGAGCTGTTACAGCAAGGTGGATTGCCACCTCACCACCTGCTCTGCAAGATCAGGACATGTACACACATGGTTGCTATCAGCTACATGCTTAAACCTGTTGAATCCAAGTAATTTGATTTCTGTATTTGAGACCTTATGGTAAACTTCTATGCTCTACAAAACCCTGAGAAGTTAAAATACTGAGGCGAGGTCATGACCTGTATCAGCCCCTATTGATGAGGTTGTGGATGTCTAGATTTGAGCCACACAGTTTATTTTATACTTCAACAGTTATCTTACTGTATTTGAAGCATAGTGGGTTGTCTCGAAATGTGTAATTGGAGGCTGCTAAAATTGAAGCCAGAAGATGAGATTTCATCTGAGCTGGACTGTACTCTTAATGGTACTGGGGTGGGATTTGTACCTAAAACTGATATTCTAACAGTGCCCATACCAAAGTGCAGGAACTAAGAAATGTAGAAAAACATGGTCAGTATTATTTTTTATGGGGGAAGATTATGACTTAGTGTCAAGTGTCACCTATATATATAGTACATGTTGAGTAATCACATTTGTATGAGAAATATCAAGGAAGTTTGCATATTTTTCTATTTCAGTGAATGAATTCCCTGTGCTAAAAGCAGATGGTATCAAATATATCATGATTTTTAGAAACCAAGTAAGTTTTTCTTTTACTCTTATGGTAAAAACATATTGTAGGTTGTTACTTTATACTTGCCAAGCCTAATTTATCACACTTGGCCATATGCTAACTCAACAGGTGTTTGATAGTCATATATAACACCTCATGCTGAATTTTTAGTTTAGAAAGTAAATGATATTGTTATAAATATCCAATTAACATGTAGTCTGTATGCTGTCCATATGCTGTGGGAACACTGAATATCTTAGCTGCTTAATTCTGTGACACACTCAGACATTTTCAAGTGAGTGTTAGTCCAAATACACTTGATTGCTCGTATCATTGCAGTAGTTGTTACAGAGTACAGCAGTTTTGTCCTTTACCTTTTCTGATTTGTGAGATGGGGTAAGAAAATGTGTTGAGTATTACTCCAAATTTTAGATTACCTTTATTCATTTCTTATGAAATATACGTTATACTGGTTTTTTTAAACCTTGATATTTTTAATTACCTATTAAGACAAAGTAAAATGGAAAGGGAAATATACATTAGGATTATCTGCACTTACTGCTAATCAAATGTACCATTGGTGTTCAGGGGAAGTATATGAGCAATGACAGAAGTAGGTACCTCCTGGTTGTCAAGGTGTGATGTAGCAACAGGAGGAACCTCCCAAGATTTCTCCCTCTGCCAAGCTCTGCGTGTCGCTGATGAGCTTGGTGGTGCTCTAGTGTTGAACCATCTGTATTTTTTAATGTACATATGATTTGTTGCTCTATTTTTGTAGGTACCAAAAGAACAACTGCTGCTGTCTATTCCCCTCTTAATCAATCATCTCCAAGCAGAAAGTATTGTGGTCCACACCTACGCAGCCCACGCTCTTGAAAGACTGTTTACCATGAGAGGGACAAATAATGCCACCCTGTAAGTTTTCAAGCAGAAATAAGTTCATTGCTGCATAGATTTTGTGCATTAAGGATGAGAAATATCTGTAGGGGATCCTTTGTGTTATATATTATAGTATTGTATAAGGCTTGAAGTTTGTGACTCTCTTTCATCATTAAAGAGCTGTGTTTCACTTAACAGCATCACAGCTGCAGAAATGGCACCGTTCGTAGAAGTGCTGTTAACAAACCTTTTCAAAGCTCTGACTCTTCCTGGCTCATCTGAAAATGAATACATTATGAAAGGTAAATGCCTAATGAGTCCTGCAATGTAAGAATAACTTGGTTAACTTGAGGTAAAGGCTTACAGTTACAGGTTCCTGTCATTTTTATTTGCAAAACCTATTTCATGCAAATGTGCTGAAGAGCCTGCCATTAGTCATCAGGCTGTATCAAGTCATCTTTGACTAAACTTATGGTGGCAAAGAGAAATACTAAACGTAATGGCACTGTGGGAAATGATTTCTCAAATGGCAGTCTTGTAGTCAGGACAGCTACCTGGACAGTGTCAGAGGAAGATCTGAGCAATCTGGTCATGGAGAGGAGATGTGGTCATGGCTAATGAGAGAATAGATCTGATCATGGCTGAGAGAATGCTGAGGTCTGAGACTCACCCAGGACAAGTGATGGTCTTTGTAAAGTTAATCTCCTGTGTTCCATCTGTAGAATGGCAATAATGAGGGTTTGTTTTATGCTTTGTCATGATTATAGATTAAATGTTCTTGCAGCAGGTGCTCTTTCTTACTGTACCTGATTCCTTGGGATCCTATTTTAACAGTAACAGGTGTAAAGGATTTAGGGATACATTGTGTGGCAGAAGTGTATTTTGTCTTCAGAAGATAATGTTTTCCATTTATTTGCAGCCATCATGAGGAGTTTTTCTCTGCTACAGGAGTCCATAATTCCATACATCCCTTCTGTCATCACACAGCTCACACAGAAACTGCTGGCTGTCAGTAAGGTAAAGAAGCAGAGCAAAAGAGTCACCTTTTACCTTCTAGAGCAGTCTTGCTGAGGACTTGTGTATACCTTGTTAGTGGTGTTCTGTTAGAATACTCCAAATAGTTCAATATTTTCTGACTCAGCTAAGTTGAAGCAGCATTCCAGTGAGGTACTGCCCTCCTTTTAGAACATATTTTCAGCTCATTCTCCCTGCTTTCATCTGAAATTTAGAAGCAGCATATGAACTCTTTCTGTAATGCTTGTTTGTTGTGGTATAAACGCTTGCTTGTGCAGAGGCCACCAATACAATAATCTGGTTTTATCACAACTCCTGTATTCTTTGCCCATGAAATGTCTGAAGCTAATAATAAATATTGGCATTGAAATGTGGGATTAAATTAAATAAATGACCCTTCTGGTTTTGGTGGGTAAAGTTCTCTTAGTTTTTTGTTTAGACTCGCCAAATTCTTAACCATTGACATTAGGGAATGCCTTAGAATGCCTGCATCAACTGTCCGAAAAACTACTCTGTACACTTGAAACTCAGCTGCAGCATGTAAGAAGTGTTCAATAGACAATTGACTGGACACTTAGAGGATTGAAAAAGAATCTTTTTCTGGTTTTTTTCTGTGATATTTTTACTGTTTGCTAGTTTACATAGAGCTTTTGAAAAACACTTGTAGTCATAGAAATATTTGTGAAAAATGCCTTTGTGCCTTAGAGATCTTTATGTTTGCTTTTATCTATGGGATTAATTTCATAAGCATATTAATAAATAAGTTACAAGTATCCTTAGTCCCAAATGCTACGTTAGTCTTCAGTTGAAAGAAAAAATATATTTAGCAAAATAAATGACTTGTCTGCAAGTTTGGGTTGATTTATCTCTTTATTACTTGGGTTGATTTATCTCTTTATTACTTGTTTTTAGAATCCCAGCAAACCTCACTTTAACCATTACATGTTTGAGTCAATCTGCTTGTCAGTAAGGATAACGTGCAAGGCAAATCCAGAGGCAGTGGGGAGCTTTGAGGAGGCTTTGTTCCTGGTGTTCACAGAGATCCTGCAGAATGATGTGCAAGGTAATGACAGTCAGTGAGTGCCTGTGCTCTCTCCGCTGGGGTTGGCTGCTAGGATTTACCTTATGGCAGGTTTTTTTGTAGCACAGGAAATTCAAGCGGGGGAAACAGATTTTCACAGTCTGAAAGTGTTTAGATTGTTCCATAGGGTATGTCAGCAGCATTCACTTACTTTTAAATTGCATTTTTAAAATATCTAGCAATCACTACTCCAAAGCCTCTTATTATTCTTAATTTTATTGCCTTGTTTCTAGTAGTTTGTTTTCTGTGTTCTGGAACATTAACGGTTAGAGGAAATAGAAAGTGTGTATATGCAATGCTTGCTAATTTTTGGAATAATTACATTTGGGAAGATAGGTTTCTTCAAGGTTTTATTTATTGAAATCTTTGTGATATCATAAAATTGTGGGTTCAATCCATAGATACGTGGTTTCTGGGGACTGACAGTGACCACCTTGGCTGACTTTGTAAGTGTCGTTTCTCTTACAGAGTTCATTCCTTATGTGTTTCAAGTGATGTCCCTACTTCTAGAAATGCATAAAAATGAAATCCCATCATCCTATATGGCATTGTTTCCTCATCTACTACAGCCAGTTCTCTGGGAAAGGACAGGAAACATTCCCCCTCTGGTCCGGCTGCTGCAGGCTTACCTGGAGCGGGGCGCCAGCACCATTGCCAGCGCTGCTGCCGACAAAATCGTGAGTTGCTGGGGCTGACGCACAGTGTTTGCCTCGAGACATGGTCATTTGAGGTTACAAATGATGAGGAATTTCAGCAAATAGCTGGATTTGTGCAGGATTTGGTGCTTACATAGAAAGACAAACTAATATTCTGAATGTAGCTTTTTGGGTGCTTTTCCATTATGTGGATAAGATCAATCCTAGGCTATCATGCTTTTGTCAACTGAGATGAAAAATTCCTGCTCTTAGTTCTTGCAAGCGGATAAGTTTTCCTGTCTTGCTTGCCTCAGGTTAAACATGTGGATAATGAAAATTCTCAGGTTCTGTTCAGAACAGTCTTGAGAAGAGTGAGTGAGTGAGTGAGTGAGTGAGTGAGTGAGTGAGAAGCCAAAATGTGTCTTCCTTGACCTGAACTGCAAAAACCAAATCCTGGCTTAGGTTATGAAGGCTTTTGCCTTGCTGTATGCCTTAGATGGTAATGGCCAATTTTCTGGTAGGTCACATATGAAGAAGTGTTGTCTAGGGTTTTATATTTGCTTTTCTTGCAGCCTGGATTGTTAGGTGTGTTCCAGAAGTTGATTGCCTCTAAAGCTAATGATCATCAAGGGTTCTATCTTCTAAACAGTATCATCGAGCATATGCCTCCGTGAGTATGAGCTGAAATTACATTAAAGCTAACTTCTGTAGACTTTAATTATGAAGTGTATAAACATACCAAATGTTAATTTTTAACAACTGAAAACATCACATTTTTCAGTCTAATAGATTTTAACAATTCTATACATGTTTTCTGTGAAGTGGCACCAGTAAAATCCTCGTGTGAATTGAATAACTGTTCTTTTAAATTTCCAGTGAATCAGTTGACCAGTACAGGAAACAGATCTTCATTCTGCTATTCCAAAGACTTCAAAATTCCAAAACAACAAAATTTATCAAAAGTAAGTTCCTTGCTCTGTGAAAACCTCTGGTGACAGCAGCAGGTCAGAGCATGCAGCTGCACAGAACAAATGTCCTGTCGCGCCTCATGGATACGTGGACAGAGGGATAGTGCTGACTCCAAGGACTTGCTCCAAATTATTTGTCATCAAGAGGGGCGTATGGGGCAGTCACCACAGCAGGTGACACTTCATGAAAATTGAGGGAACGGAATTAAAATAATGGACAAGACTTCCTAGTGTGTGTGATGTCATTATCTGAAAATATCTCCATTTAATCTCCAACCAATTGCAGCAAACTTTCCCTCTCATGCAGCACAGCAATATTGGCCAGACATCCTGTAGTTAACTGTAGTTGTGTGTTAGTACTGTGGAACACTCCATTCTTTTGTGTCATTTTTGCCTTAGTATGACTGAATTTATTGATAAGGTTTTATGTTAAACTGGCAAAGCTGTGACAGATTATTGAAATACATATTCTGGTTATTCCTGCTGTCACAAGAAGATTGTCATACTGATTAAATTATTTTAATGATACTATCACTACACAAATTATGCAGTGTCTATTACTTAATCCTATAAAATCAGGTTAATGCCACCTGATAGGAACAAGAATGATAGAGTTGCTTATAATGGTCTTCCACAAACACAGTTGAAGTGGTGCTTTTAATACACTGCACCTGTGCAAAGGGGCTCACAGCTCACCTCAAACTCTGCGTTGTGTGAAGTTTTCTGCTAAAAGTATTAAAGAGTTTTTTTGGTTCTTGATCTGAAAAAAATTGTAAATGGCTTTTCTAATGCCTTTTTGTAACTGCTATAAGGGGAAAAAGGAATGACTCTTGTCCTGTTGTACCACCTTGTTTTTGTGTTGTGCTACATGAAAAGATCTGTTTTTAGGCGAATTTCAAGGCAGCAAGCTCATGTACTTCACTTAAACTGAACCTGTATAAAGACTGCCAATTCTATCCCCGTGATAAACTTGTTAGAATGTATTTTGCTGCTGACTCTAAAGCTATTCTTTTGTTTTCACGTAGGATTTTACTTTGACTTTTTTCTTGTTACAGGTTTCCTTGTCTTCATTAACTTGTATTGTGTAAGATATGGGGCATTAGCTCTGCAAGAAATATTTGACAGCATACAGCCAAAGTTAGTATGTTTTGTTTGTTTGGGTTATATTTAATACTGCTGTATTCTTTTTATCTTTTGAAGTAAGAAAGAGTTGTCCCTTTAGCTTAACTGTCAGACTACATTTATCACTAATGTGACTGGCCAAATGTTTCTCTTAATGGGGTTCATTTATTTGTCTAGCAAGTCTTCTTTTTCTGAATTTCTGACCACAGTTCCTCACTGATAGTTCAAGTTACTAATCTAAGAAGATTATAAGAAGGGAAGATTGATGTTTTCAGTCGTTATCCTTTGTGAAAAGTTTGTATGTGCAAATCTCTACTGCAACAGGGCAGCATCTTAACAAATTATCTGGTTGTCTATTTCTCAGTGATTCATATTGTTTCTGGTTTTCATTTGTCACTATAAGGCTGATAAGGCTTTCTAATACTTTTTCTATCAATGTCACAATAGGATGTTTGGAATGGTGTTGGAGAAAATTATAATTCCTGAAATCCAGAAAGTATCTGGACAAGTTGAAAAGAAAATCTGTGCTGTTGGCATTACAAAAATCCTGACAGAATGTCCTCCCATGATGGACACTGAGTACACCAAGCTGTGGTAGGTACCACACTTCTTCAGGTTGTGTTAGTGAGTCTGTTTGAGTTACTGAAAATGTGAGCTCTTGCCACAATACATCCTTGAAGGAAACTCCATTGTGATCTCTTCAGGTCCTCGAGGCTGTTTTAGGCCTTTCCTACTGCTTCTGTTTCACAACAAATGAAACATTTGTATTTTCAAAGCAGATGACAGAATTGGTTTGAGATGTTTTTGATGGAGATAGCACAGATTTGGCTAGCTGGGACAGCATTTAGGGAAATATGCTACTTTCCTCCAGCTTGTATTCTTTCTGAAAAGCTAGGCCCAGTTTTGACTTATAACTGTTCTAGTCAGGAGACCTGAGCATATTCATAACCTGACAGAGAAACTGTAATATCTTAGCTTGAGAGTGGAGTTCTGGGGAAAGCTACCTGGGAAGTTTGATTGTCAATCAGTCCAGCAGTCGAGGATGCCAGGTAATTTGAATTTGATGACAATAACTGGATCCCAGACTAGATCCCCTAACTAGAACTTTTTTTTTAATGTACTGAGAGAAAGTTGTGATCTGGAAAATCATTGCTCTTTTTAGATATGTTTCATGACGATTTCAGCTGATAAAAAATAAGTACATTGCTCATGCTGTTGATAGGAGTACCCACATTATGCCTGTAAAATATACAGACCCACAATTCTTCTGGTCCAGATTACCTTGGGCATTTACAATTTCAGTAGCCAAGCAAGTACCTGCAAAGGGTCAGTTATAAAGGGCTCCAAATAATTTGAGCATCCTTGTAAAATACACCCTGGCCTAACATATTTTAAGCACTCCAATTTTGCCCTCCCCTCTTTGCTCCCAGGATTCCTTTGCTGCAGGCCCTCATTGGCCTCTTTGAGTTGCCTGAGGATGACACGATCCCCGACGAAGAACACTTCATTGACATAGAAGATACCCCAGGCTATCAGACTGCGTTCTCCCAGCTAGCCTTTGCTGGGAAGAAAGAACACGATCCTGTAGGTCAAATGGTGAACAATCCTAGAATCCATCTGGCACAGTCTCTCCACAAACTGTCTACAGCATGCCCAGGCAGGGTAGGTGACTTGTACACTTGCATGCTGATGCTGCATTCTGCAGAGAAGAAATGCCTTTGTGAGAATGGGTCTCTTTGCTAATGTTTGAGAATCAGCAAAATGGAGTAGGTCATAACTAGAATGCAAGAGCTTGCTGTGTTTTATTCTTTATTGGAATATAGCTTTTGTAAGGTTTTTCCTTAGGAGCCTTAGAAAAGCCTTACTTTCACAGCACTTAATTTTGTAATAAGCTTAAACATGCCATTTTTAAAAAGAAAATTTACACACTTGATGGTCTATGACTAATACATGTCTTGAGTTCAATTGATTGCATGTACTTGGGGAATTCAGGCAGCTCATGTAAAATTAGACATGGTGAGTGTACAGTTAACTCTTTTACCCCATAGCATCTTTGTTTTGTCCAAGATTTTGGTAAGTAAAGATTGCCCAAGAGATCAGCTACTTTCCCCATGGATAACTGCTGCTCTGTGTCTGACTTTGTGTGATGGCAGGAGACAGCAGTGGGTTCATGTTTCACTGAGTGACCCCTCTGCTCTGCCCTGTGCTTTCAGGTTCTGTCCATGCTGAGCACCAGCCTGAACGCAGAAGCATTGCAGTATCTCCAGGGATACCTCCAAGCTGCAAGTGTGAGTCTACTCTGAACTGCAGATACTCCGCAAGCAAGATCAAAAGCTGGTTTGTTATGCAGAAGGCTGACACTGACTTTTTTATAGCAGAGCTCAGACAAAATGAAAAAGCTGCTTGAAATTGTATTGCAGATTCCATCTTCTAAAAGATAAGTGTGGCTTTAAGCTGAAACTGAAGAATTTGATGGTTTGTGTACTCATAGATAAAGGTGGCTAACTTCCATTCCCAGTTTAATTTCAAAGGGAATAGTCATAGCGGTTTGTTACGGGATTTATTTGAAATCTGCATCTGCAGTGTTTGGATAATATTTGGAAATGCGTGGAGAGCACTGGCTGTAGAAACTCACTTCAGTCACTAAAATTCCTTTTCATTTTAATGTTGTCCTTTGTATTTCTTTTGTCTTTCCTTAAACTTTATCTAAATTGTGAATAAATAAGAAGTACTTGTTTAAAATGCCTGTCACTGTGCAGTTATTGTTTTAGAAGAATGTAGTTGTTTTAAAAAAAGATGTTTTACACTTACAATATAAAATAGTGGGACTGTGAGGGTTTTTCTTTAATAGTATAAGTACATTGTAGGATCATACAGAGCAGATCAAGAACTTTGGGAGAAGACCAGAGCTATTGTCACTCTTGATACTCACCAACAGGCACATCCCTCCTGGGACAGGTCATGTCAGTACCCTGCAGCGAGGGCAAGTGGTCTTCCCTGGGATTCCTGTTGTATTCAAACTGAAGCAGTGATCTGGGAGTTAGGTTGAACTCGGGAGTTCTCCCTGTCTCCACAAAAAGGTACTGATTAGGTTTGGTGGCCTTGAGTTCCAAGTGCATCAGTTGAACTCCTGGTTGTGGCTGTTGAAGTGAGCAGGTAAATGCCTGAGCTTTGCATGTTCTCATGGGGCCTGGGCACCAAGCTCCCAGACTGTGGGCTTTCAGAGCACTGGTTCTGCAGGGATAGAAATAAATCGAGTTATAGGGCCTGGAAAACTCCCAAATAAGAGTGAAGTCCCAGACTTACACGATATTAAGCAGTGTCATACATGACAGAATTGTTCTAGTTATTTGTCCACAGACACTGTGCAGGTGACTCAGATTAGGACTGGTGTTTTGTATTTGCATTAGTTAATGCCTGTTGGAGCTGGGCCTTGTGTCAAGAAAGCTGCTGAATTTCCTGAGGGATGAACAGGGCAGAATCAACTGTCTTTCAGGCTTCCTGGTGCCTGTGGCTGCTGTGTGAGAGTGCATTCTGGCCATAGCTCTTCATATATAAAGAAAGGAGTTGCCTGTTAGACAACGGATTTAAATAACTATGTGCTTGAAGAAGTATTAAAGGAGTCAGCAGCGCCAGGTTTTCCTGTGCCCGCTCTGTCACGGAGTGTCGGGTCCCTTAGTGCCTGGGGAAGAGGTGAAGCACTTCTCAGAGTGAAGCTGTGCAGTGCTGCTCCCGAGGAGCACCTGCCTCGGGGCTGCTGAGAGCCTGTGCTGTGCTGGGGTGTCCCGAGTGCCTGGCAGCAGGAATGCCACAGCCCCCTGGAGCACAGGCACCTGGGACAGCTGCAAGGGGCTGAGCCAGCCTGCAATATCAGTGTTCAGAAAATACTTAAATAATAAAGCAATAAATCTTAAGGGAAAGT
This sequence comes from Pachycephala philippinensis, assembly GCA_013397055.1. Classification (NCBI taxonomy): domain Eukaryota; kingdom Metazoa; phylum Chordata; class Aves; order Passeriformes; genus Pachycephala; species Pachycephala philippinensis. The sequence goes on from VWZT01014822.1 coordinate 23,768, forward strand.
AAAAGGTATTTTGTGGCAAATGAGTAATGTGTCAGAAAAGCAGAATAGCAGGGGTTTAGCACAGCTAGTTCACCTATGTAGCTTCCTAGTAAAAAGTTTTCATTTTCTAAAGTTGTGAAAGGAAATTCAGTCTTGGTTTTGTGGCTGTTATAAGGGATATTTTGAAGTTAGTATTCATGAAAGAAAATACATTAATAACAAATACCAGATTTCTCTATGAACATCTGAAAGTACTGTTATTACAGTACTGCTTCCTTCATACAAGAAAATGAAAGTTTAAAGTATTTTATAAAAAGTCTGTCCTTGTTTAAGCTGATGCATAAAGAAGAGTGGATAAGTCTATTGAAAGTGTTTGAATAACTAATAATCACTCACATGACAGAGGAGTAAATGTCCTTTGAATGAAAGAACAAATGTGTTGGATATTTGACATGGGCTGCCAAGTGCTCCTTGGGCCTTTGAATTACATGTGTATTTGCTTTAATTACATTCAATTTTGTGATCTGGCTGCTCATACTTTTTCTCTAAATTGTGCAGGTATTACACTTATCCAGACAGTCACAGTTTTCTGGAAAAGAGAACATAAATCTGAATTTTACTGTAACTCCATCTGGGAAAAAACCAAAAGCTAGCTTTGAAATTCGCTGTCTCCACATAACTTCCTACAACAAACTCGCACAAATGTTCCATAACAGACAACACTGAGCCTTGCAGAAGTGATTGCACAGCAGCTGAAATCTCATTTCCTTCTGAAATGTGACTGTTGCTGGCTTGGAATAATAAACGTATCTAACAGCATGTATTATTATGCAAGAGACCACAAGAACACGACTAGGTCTTTGAATGTGATGTGGGATATATATCTATATACTTCTATACTGGAGAATGTCTTTTCAATGCTACATTGTTGATTTTCAGTGTGTGATGTATTTTCTTTATGGTATCTTTGGGATCCATGTCAGTCTTAAATGCAGAAATGGATATGGAGTTTTAGGTATATTGGGTATATTAGGTGTATTTTATTCTCTTTTGGCTTTGCTGGGATCCTCCCCACAAACTGAAGCCTTTTGCAGTCTCTGTGGAATCCAGTTCCCTGTGGTCAGTCAGCAAATGCTGGGGGCTGAACAGTGGCACAAATTACTGATTGCAGTTGATTGATGCCACAGGGGGTTAGTGCCACCTTGCGACTTAAAATGTATTTTTAGCTATTGAAAAAGATAAAATATTTCTGACCCCAAAGTTTCTCACGGTGTGTTTTCCTGCCAGGGTGTTCTGTGGTGCCCAGCACAGCTGGGCTGCAGCTCCCGCAGGGCTGCTGTGAAAGCAGCTGTGCTGCTCTGAGAACTCCTGGCGGTTGAGAGGGTTGGTTTTGAAACATTTAATGACACTCGACTTTAAAAACTTAATGATGATGAATTTGAATCCTGTGGGCATTTTCCCTGCTCCAGTGCCCAGGCTCCAGGGACCCCCTGCTCTGTGGGGCACTGATGGGCAGCCGCACCCAGCACCAGGGCTGTGCCTAAACGCTCCGTTGTGTGGAACCTGGGAAGTCCCTAGAAATCAGAGACTTCAGTACTGGCAGGCTGGAGTTACGCTTTCCTAATGCACAATAAATGCAGCGCTATCTGGGCTTTGGCCGAGCTGCTGTCCATGGGTTCGGCGCGGGCGGGGGTTCCGGGAGCCCCGGGGCACAGCCTCGGGAAGGCACCGACAGCTGCCCACGGCACCGGGGGACAGGGGCAGCGCGGGCGGGTCACAGCCGTGTGCGGAGCCAAACCCGGCTCACACGGCTTCAGCAGGGGCTCTCGGCCCGGCGGCAGCGCTCGGAGCGCGGCGGGCCCGGGCTGGCTGCTGGGAGCGCTCCTGGGCTGCGGGCTGCTGCTGGGCCGTGTCTGTCCAAGCGCTTTTGCAGGGCTGGAATTACTTGTGGATCTTTCTAGGGTTGGAATCACTTTTCCTTCCCACCAGCGTGTTTCGAAATTTGAGATTTTTGTTTGTGAAATGCTCATCCCTGGGCGCGCCGGTGACATCTGCGCCACCGCCTGCTTCGGCCCCGCTGGGTGACCGCCCGTGCCCATCGCGCCTCGCCCCGCTCCCCGGCAACGGCTGCGTTCGCTCGTCTCACGTTTCTTTTCCCGGAACGCAGAGCTGCAAGGAACAAAGCTGTGAGTGTCGCC
>VWZT01014822.1:26798-63463 GCA_013397055.1 Pachycephala philippinensis
GCCCGGCAGCGCTCCTGGGCTGCGGACCGCGGGCAGAGGATGGCGGTACCAGAGCTCCCGAGTCCGGAGCGGGCTGGTCGGGCTGTTGGGGACAGCACGTGCCGGTGCGGTGACAGCAGCGGGGACAGCGCGAGCCCCTCCTGGCCGGCGTTCCCAGCACGCGGGCACAGCTGAACGGGCAGCCCCGGCTTTCCCCTCGTTCCCACCGGGGCTGGCAGCCGCCTCCGCTCCAGGATCGCTTCTCCCTGTGTCCTGAGCAGAACGCTACTTTTTCGGGAGATGTAAAGCAACAAGTTCCGTTTAAACCTTTCCACTGCCTCTGTGTGTCCTAGAGGTAGTGCAGGTTTGGGTTGTCCATCCAGGGGATGCTGTACCTGGTGATGCCAGAGCCATTTTTACGATGCTTTCATCTGTTGGGTATTTTTGTCGTCGCTTTTCTGGCAGGTTTGGGGCAAACCTAGGAGGAATATCCTTTGGAATATCAGTGAGGGCTAGGTGTATATATATACACATACACATATATATATATACATATATATGTATCAGTGGAATAAAATATCTGAATGAAATCTGTTGTCTGCCTTTGGAATGGTGTATTTATAAAATCTTGTTTTTTCTGACTAGAACATGCAAGTGTACTGCACAGTTCCCTTGCTCAGACTGGAGGAAATGTTTTGGGTTTGGTTTTTTTTAATACTAGTGGGCATGAGAACTTGATTTCTGATTATGCAGCTATGGCTGCAATGTAACAAAGCGATTTCTCATTTGTCTGCTGATTATCTCATACATGCAACAAATTTGTTTGTTCTGACTTTTACGGAGATTCATTGAAAGACTGTCACATCTTGATGAGACTGTAAAGAGCCAAGGGGCTGAATGTTTTACTATATTTTCTATTTTCTGAAGTTGGATCAGAAACTTATTTCAAAACTCTTCTAAAAGGATGTATGCAAGAAACAATTCCTTTTTATGATGTTATTTTGCACAGCCACTCTGTTCCGAGTTTTTCATAACATCATGAATCATGTTTTCACTATCAGTACAAGTCAGTCAAAATGTGTTTTGTGGCAAAATTATTCGTAGGTTGAAATAAATTTGGAGTGGTGTGACTGTACAAAGTCAGAGCAAAACTGGAAACTTTGTGCCTTTCAGATCTTCCTGAAGAACATCAACTTTGTCTTGGAGACAGATGAGCATTCAAAAAGCCCTTTTTCTGGTTGCTTTGTGCAGGACCCTTGCTGGGGGTTGGTTATTTCATTAGAGGTGCTACAGGTGCCCCAGGACAGTGAAGGAGATCTGGGCACGTTGGCTCTCAGCAGTGTCCGTGGGTTTTGTTACCTGTTCTGCTGCAGGGAAAAAAGCCAAAATCCGTGAACTATTTTGTCACAACACTAATTGAGCTAGAAGTAAACAGTTAAGTGTTTATTCATTATATCACTTCCTGGTTTATCAATTTGCATTATGTTTGGAACTGTCTGGTTAATATCTATGTTTGCTAGTTCCCTCTTTTCCTTCAGCTTTCAAATTTTAGCTTTTCTTCTCTTCTTAATAACCCATATCTTTACTCCCAGACTACTTTGCATAACATTTAGTGTTTGTGCCCTTACCAGAAAGAGCAACATCTTTTTCTAGTGTTACTTTTGAGATGGACCCTGTCTTGCAGAAATATTGCAGAAGATTTATCTAAGAAGAAAACATTGTTCAACCGGTATTATACATTTTGTGCAAATAGCCTTAAGTCTGTAAAATTCAGTCGTTGTTTATCAATTTATAGTGAGTATTTGTTTAGACTTTCCAGTTGTAAATAGATGCTCTTAAACACTGTTGCAGCAGCTTGAAAGTTTTATGCTGTATATTACAAAGCTACCCCTAATGTGGGTTTTTCAAAGGTATTTTAGGTAACAAAGCATCTCAAGAAATCTCCTAGACTTTGTGGATATTTATTTCTTGTGCCTCAAAATAGTTGAGTGTGGGACAAAAGAGATTCAGCCACCACACTGGAGTTATTTAAAACTTCTTAAAAACAGGAGGAGAGAGGGAATCATTCTAATCACTGTTTTATCTAGGAGTGAACACACTGGTGTATTCCCAGTCTGCAAACAAGGGGAGAAGATGCCGTTGTTCACTGGTGGGGCTGTGTGTGGGGTGACCGTGCACTCTGGTGTGAGTGGGCCTGCTCGCTGTCACACAGCTCCAGCCTGTCCTGCCCGGCCTCACGGGGAGGGCTCCGGGCTCAGGGCTCTGTGTGTGGGGTGACCGTGCCCTCGGGTGTGAGTGGGCCTGCTCCCTCTCTCAGCTCCAGCCCGGCCTCACGGGGAGGGCTCCGGGCTCAGGGCTCTGTGTGTGGGGTGACCGTGCCCTCGGGTGTGAGTGGGCCTGCTCCCTCTCTCAGCTCCAGCCCGGCCTCACGGGGAGGGCTCCGGGCTCAGGGCTCTGTGTGTGGGGTGACCGTGCCCTCGGGTGTGAGTGGGCCTGCTCCCTCTCTCAGCTCCAGCCCGGCCTCACGGGGAGGGCTCCGGGCTCAGGGCTCTGTGTGTGGGGTGACCGTGCCCTCGGGTGTGAGTGGGCCTGCTCCCTCTCTCAGCTCCAGCCCGGCCTCACGGGGAGGGCTCCGGGCTCAGGGCTGTGTGTTGCACACCCACTGTGGCTTTGTGAGGTGAACCCCCCTGGGCACCCACGCCCTTTGGCAGGGGTGGGCTTGGGGTTCGTGTTCTGGGTGCCCATCTGTGAAATGAGGATAAAGGAACTTTCCTGCTTGAGAACAGTTTGTTGTTGATAAGGAGCAAGGAACATGCCTTGCTCTGGCTGCCATGGGCTGGTGCCTGCCCTGGTGCACTGTGTCATGGAGCATCTGCTCTTCAGAGAGGAATCAGTGCTTCCTTTAACGTCTCATTTCCTATGGCTAAACCTGCTTCTTGGATATTGTTTGTCACATGATTTTTATTTGATGATGTCAGGAAGCCCTTGTAATATGAACTTGATGGTTGTGTCTGGCATTTGTCCTGCTTCTCGGGCTGCTCTGCCTGGTGCTGGTGGAGCAGGAGCGGTGCATGTGTGCACACAGGGTGGGAATGGGGGACATGGCTCGTTCCTAACAAGAGGCACAAGGAGAGTGTCAGAACCTGCAGCCTGCTGAGTCTGCACCTCCTGAAGAACAGGACACCTTTCTCTATGCTGGTCCTGACAATTAATGAAACCTGCTTCTTTGAGGGTTTAGTCTCTTGTATTTGCAAGGGGTTTCTCAGAGTTCAGAGCCAGCGTGTAAAAGGACCCACATGAGGTCTTGTGCCACCAAACCTGTTGTCTAACAACAGCCAGGCCCTGGTGTCCCTCGGATAAGAGGAAATGTGCCAGTCCAGCCAGGTGCAGAGAAGCGTGTTCAGTCCTGGAATCCAGCCCGAGAGGGACTCAGAGTGAAGTGGTCCATCCCTCCCTCTGCAGTGTCTCGTGTGCCAGCCTCATCCTCATGGATGTCTGTCAGTGACTTACAGCTCGCCACCAGCGGGGGACTCCTCTGTCACCCAAAGCAGGGTACTTCATTGTCACCATTACTATCAGAAAGGGTTTTCTTGATGCACTTTTAAGTCTCTTGCCTCTCGTTCTGTCACTTTAACCATAAAGAACAAATTGTTCTTTTCCACTCCAAAATCCTTCTAAGTACATGAACTTCGGGTTCTCAGGCCCCAGCCAGCCCTCTCCTCTTCAGAATATACAAGTTCAAATCCTTCAGTAGTTTTCCTATAGGTTATATTTCTCTGAAGCTGAGTGTTTTGGGCTTTTCCTCCTTTGATTCTGCCTGGAGCCCGGTCCCCACGTGGGTGCAGGGCTCCAGCTGAGGGCTCAGTGTCCCAGTACAGAGCAGGACTCGTGCAGACCTCGCTCGGGCTGGTTATTTGTTGCTGCAGCTCAGGATGGTGAGGGCTTTTTCTAAGGCAACCTGGCAGCAGTGGCTTGTGCTGGGAAGTGGTGTTGGTTGTAACTCTTCTCCACTCTGCTGGTGCCCATCAGTGGTGTCTCTACCATGGTTACCAGTGGGCAGTGCCTTCCCAGCCCCTTGCGCTTGTTCTGCTGAGGTCGAGGGCTTCATTCTTGGCAGGGCCACCAGGGATGGCTGGAAGAGAAAATTCTGTTGTCTTTATGCAACTTGGTCTTGACCCTGCCTGCAAATATTACCCATTTCCTTATTTTTCAGATGCTTAGCTTAGCCTCCAGAAAACCCTCCAGAAGAGAAGTTGAGCCGACTGTAATCCTCTTGTGTTCCTTCTTCACTCTCCTGTTGGTAAACAACAGGTGTGATGCCGGCCTGTTTCAGGCTCTGCATCCTCCTTTGTTCCAGCAGGAGAACTGCTCACAGCCCTGGGAGTCATCCTAAGAGTTTGAAATGCCTGTCAGAAGCAAATTCAAGAGCTCTGTCCTCTTCTAACCTTAATCAAGATTGAGATCTACCCCATTCTGTGGCTGGTAGTGATGTTGCTGGCAGCTGCACACAGTTGGCTTAGGCATGGAAAAGAAGGATTAAACACTTTGTGCTATATTTGTAAGCAGAATAAAATAGGTTTTGATTTCCATTTAGAGCAGTCCATGCAGTGACAGGTTTCATATGCAGCACTGAGATAATTTTATTCTAAAATGGTTTTAGTCTATTTGTGAGTGAAATCAGTAGATTGGAAATGTAGCCAAAAGGTAGAATCTATATCAATTTTTGCGATTAATAGTTACAAGAATTTCTCAGTTTGTGGCTTTCTTTTGGTGTGGCTTTGTGAATTAAGGTCTAGGTCTAATTTTGGGAGCTGATCTCTAGGGCTCTTAGGAAGAAGAGCATCACTACAGAAGAACTGGAAGCCTCACTACAGAAGGAAAATTGGCAAATGACTTGTAATTCTGCAAAGAGCACTGTTGTGAGATTCCACTGCTTGGGTGAGAAACATCACTTGGGGTTGGGAAATGAGCAAGGAAGATTCTTTGATCAGGTTGGAAATTCTGCTTGGAAAAGCAGCCATGTTGAGCAGATTGTTGGTGGTAATGGAAGGGTCATACAAGTCCTCGTGATCAAATAGATCAGGCAAACTCAGCGTAGAGTGAGAGATTTTCTACAGAAGATCTTTTTGTGCCTTTAGGAAGAAAAATGCTAACTCTCTGTTTTTCCTTTTAGGCATTCTCCATCATAAATATCCTATTCAGAACTAAATACAAATCTTCACTCTCTGGATCTCCTAAAGGTACTGGAAACTTACTTAAAACATTGAAGTTTCTTACCTTTCTATTTGCATAGTATTAAAAAAATGACAAGTTGTGGTAAAACACAATTATCTGCGGGAAGTGTTTGATTTTTATTTGGTCCTCTGGCTCGTATCTGCAACTCCTGTGTGAATTATAACAGAAAAAAAATCCCCAAGAAAACTTTTATCTAAAAATGTTGCATTCTTTTATGTATGAAGATTTTAATTTCTTTTTGGCTGAGTGGACTGACCATGCTCACATCTTTGTGCATTTCTTTGGTTACCTTAGTGACACCTGAACTTTGCATTTTAATGTGTTAAAAATTTCTGGGAATGTTCCAGGCATTGATGCACCAAAAGAAAATAAAAATTTAAAACCAAGTGATGAGCAGTCCTCTGTCATCTGGAAATTCATTTCAGTTTAGTATTGTCCATAGGTCCCTGAGTTGTTTGATGGCAGCCACCCCCTGCCCTGTGAGGATAACCTTCTAGTGCAACACTGTTGTGGTAACACTTCAAATACTCTGGGATGAGTTAGTGAAAAGTAACTGTGGAAGGGTGGGAAAGGAGCAGTTCTGTAATTAGCTGCTGCCTCAGATGGCGTGAGTCAAATGTTTGTTCTTTCACCTCGCTTGGATATCTGAGTGGGCTTCAATTCTAGCAACACCTCAAGTGTTGTGTAGGGATCAGTTACTTGTACCAGTAAGTGTCTTGAAAAGTTTGAAGTATCTAACCCCTGATTACATGGAAAAATCCCCTGAAATTCTAGCATCTTTGTTTCTCTGTCCACTGAAACAGCCTTTATGAGTTGTTAGCTTCAGCTTTCTCAGTTGTGCTTTTTTCTTGGATAGTTAGAATTTTATAGCCCTGTTATAGGGTAAAGAGCATATTTCTTTGTAAAAGAACTGTAAACCCTTTCAGAATGCCCAGATAACCTGTAGTAAATGTGCAATGATGGACGGTGAGTTCTTGAGTGAAATATTTCCCACAAATCAACTAAAGGATCGTCACCTGCACAGGTAGCTGTGGACACAAACACAAATTCCAGTTTGTTTTGTCAGACTGTTCCTTGAAGCTGCTTGTCTCAAGCAGTGGGATGTGCCCTCAGGTCGCCCCGGATTTTTGTGAGTAGGGGCTGCATCGTGGCCTGGGTGCCCCTGTGAGCTGGGAGCTGTGACAGAGCAGCTGTCCTGGGGAGGGCAGGCACTGGCTGAGCCCTGCTCTGAGCTCCTCGGGGCTCGGCTGCAAACAGCGAGAGCAAACTGGGCTGGCCTTGCCAGGGACCCCTTCTGGGGCAAACAAACCCCAGGGATTGTGCACTGCTCTTCCCTGCACTGTACCACTACAAAGCCACTTTCACCCTAGTGTTCTGAAGCTGAAACCTGGTTCCCTAAAACCAGGCAATGGCAAATATGTGAAAGGTACTGCCTTGCTTTAAAAGCAAACTGCTTGTAGAAGTTTTCTGAAAACAATGTCAGACTTCCTTTCCAGCATGATCTGAAACATCCTGATGTTTCTGACATCAAAATAACAACTTTTGGTGTTGTGTTGTCAAAACAGGTGGCTAAAAACTGTAACTTCAGTTACTTATAAAGACATTGCACTTCAGCAGGAAAGGAGAACTGGCTTTTTTCATTACAAGACTTCATTGCATTTCTTCATCGGCAAGACTTTGGTATAGTCTTTTCCAGGCAATTATTATTGTTGTGTTATATCTGAAAATTTTCAGTGATCCTAGTGATGCTCATGGGAATGAAACTTAGTGATTGTAAAGTTGTTACCCGGAGTCTCATTCTAAATATTTTTCTTCTTTGTCTTATGATTTCTTAGAGGTCCTTTAGACAGACTCTCTAATACCACTCTCACAGTTACAATACACCCAGTGTGTAACTGCTGCAAATTTAGTAGTCAAATATAGGATTTGTTTTGAGTATAATCTGCATATGTGTCTTCTGGACTAATGAGATCTGAACTATTTTTGCTCTCTAGTAAAAACAAAGTTATCCAGGTGGTAGTATGATAAGTCTGACGTGTTTATGATGTTTTTTCCCAAAGTAAAAATACTCCAGATGGTAGATTTGGTGGTGTATCTGTTGTTTCCCAGTAGCTTCTTACCTCTTATTTAATAAATAATTAAATCCTTCTGTCCCTGAACATATTAATCTAGGTTCTCCTCTTAGGCTTGTTTTGTCAGTAACTAGCTAAAAACTTCCCTCTGACTCATTGCTGCTCCTCTCACATTTGGAAATCCATTCACAGGTTCAGAATTTGAAGCTCACAGAGCACTAGTGGAGTTGTGTTGCTACTAATAGCCCTCTGATAGCTGAAGCAGTGATTTCTCGTTTTCACCTATAAATTAGGAAAGAATAAACCTTTGTTTGCTGCCCTGATCAGATCTGTAGGTGACCAGTGTGTGTCTGTGCATGTGTGAGTGCCTTTGTGTGTAAAATGGATTTACTTGGCTGTAAAATGGATTTTTAATAAATAAATTGGTATGTGGCTTGTAAGTGGATATGGACAGCTGACCTGTTCGTGTCTATTTAGGTTCCACTGGCTGGACATGAGGATAATTTTGCATCCATGTGTAAGAGAAATCTAATACTAATTTGTCAGCACAGGAAAGATCTGTCACAGAACTGCACACGGACTGGGGTGCATTCTGTGCTCTCAGGGGCTTTTCCTAAATGGCCATGGGTGCCCATGAGCACTTCCAACACTTGTTTATAGTGCTGCAAGGCCAAATGACTCTAAATTGATGCTTGAACTGTGACTGAGACATGTCCTGACTTAAATAGAAGTAACCTTCAGAATACATGTGGCTGATGCAGTTAATGAACTCTTACACCTTTGCTTTTCCCAGCCAGAGCTACTTCAGCATTTCCTGCTGGACTCCAGCTTTTTCCCCTCCTAAGTGGCTTGGCATTCTTGGTGATCCTGGGGTAAAACTCTTATGATAATAATAAAGGATGTATGCTCTAAATAGGTTTTTTTGTAAAGACGGCATTTATTTCTTGCCCTCCAAGTGAAAAAGTTTAACTTCAAATGGTAGAATGCATGAAATGTAATTTGTCTGTGGAAGTTGCTCTTTGTTCAGTGTATAACCAGTGGCTCTGGGTGTGAGTAACAGGATTTACTTTCTAAGTGGATTCAGTGGCGGGGAAAAGAGATGGACTGTAATGAACAAGCCTAAATAAAGCTTCTGTACTACTCTTCTATGACTGAAAGAAGTGTGAAACACAATGGGCTGTACGGGTGGAACTGTGCTGTGCGAACTGCATGTGTGAGTGACTAACTGGACAAAATGGGAACAATGGGTGCTTGGTTGAACACTGTTTCCCCTTTCGCTGATGGAGGACTAATTTCAGTAGATTGTTAGGTAGAGAATGCTAAATATTTGGTATAATCTATTTTTCGTCTTTACATTTTAGGTCAGCAATTTGGCTTCCAAAATTGGAGTTTGTCTGCGTTCAAAGCTGTTTGCCTACAGTAATCTGCTCTGGTTGGAAGTGAACATGTCTCAAGTTCAGATTCAGAATCCTTCTGCTGCCCTTGCAGGGAGCCAAATACTGAATAAAACCCCATCTCTTTCACAGCCTTTGAGTATTCCTTCTACTACCAGTTCTTTGCCCTCTGAAAATGCAGGCAGACCTATCCAAAACTCTGCTTTGCCCTCTGCTTCGGTTACATCCACCAATGCAGCTGCAGGTAAGATAGAGGGTCAATAACTGTGTGTATTTTTAACGCTTACAGTTTGGCATGATATATTCCTGATGTCTTGCACCTACACATGATTTAAAAGTAATATTTATCCAACTGCAGTAGCTTGCAATGCTTTCTCCCTGTGGAACGAAATCTGTTGGAGACAGGTAGAAGCATACTTTTATGTAAAGTTTGTAATATGTACAGGTTGATATATTTGTAATAGTAAAGAATATTTTTAACTGTATGACATAAATTTTTGAAACATTACTATCCATCTTTTCTACCAGTAGCTTGTTTTAACTATGAAAAAGTATTGTTTGAAATAGTTTTAGTTCTATTATCTTTAGTTCTTCTATGATCAGTTTAATGATAAATATATTATGCTAACAAAATGCAGTAGAACAAACAAAGGGTAATAAAAAATAACCAATAGGGGAAAATAGGAGAAGAGAAATGAAATTAACTGAGTTTTTGAAATTATTCAAAGCCAGTGATAATGATGAATACGTGGAAGATTTGGTCCTTGAGATGTACTAGATAAGATGCGAGTTGTATGCAGGAACCTTCTAACTTCATACTTCTGACTTGCATTAGAACCTTGAATTTAATGATGATGCTTTTTAGACATAAGCTTTGCTTGGAAATCCCAAAGTTCAATAGATTGTTACCAGTTTGGCCAGTGAGCAAAGCTATCTATTCCAGTGTCGTAGACAACTAAACGCTAAGCCACTGAGATTTCTTTCTTTAATTAAAATTTGTAGTAGAGTTCACAGTTACCAGTTCATTTATCTGATCTTATGCGACCTTTCAGCTCCTTCAAACATGGCAAACCCCAAAGAGAAAACCCCCATGTGTCTTGTGAATGAGTTAGCCCGTTTCAACAAGATTCAGCCCGAGTATAAGCTTCTGAGTGAGCAAGGTCCAGCTCATTCTAAGGTAAATGTTCATACAAGTTTCTTATTGCTGCTGCTCATGCTCTTTCACCTTCAGGAATGGAAAGGCAGAGTGTGTGATTTTGGTGTAAAATAATCCAGAGTAATGCAGAGGAAAGGGAAGCCCCCCAGAGCATCAGTGGTAGGGAGGTGTAAAGCTGGTACCTGGGAACTAAAAAGTTGGGTTCCCAAAGTGTCACATGAGCTTCATGGTGTGAAGGAGTTGGCATTTACAAAAAGTATTGGAATAACATTCAGAACATCTGTTCAGTTGCGTTTCATTCACCTGTGGGCATGTAGAAACTTTTATGGTACAGTGTGAACTTAACTTTCTTCAAACTGTTGAAAAATATCTTTAGAAAAGCTTCCAGAGGATTAAAGCAAGAGCAGAGTTATGTGTCACAAAGAAGGGTGAGTTTCCAGTCTGCTGTTCAGTGACATGGGCACAGCAGCTCTCCTGGGGCTGTCACCTCTCCCCACACTGCTCTGAGTTTTCAGCCTGTCAGATCTCATACAGGATACTTGCCAGCTACAACTGTGAAATTCTTAGTTCAGTAATCGGGAAAATCCTGTTGATGTCCAAAGTGTTGAAGATCTGGAGATGACATGGGAGTTAAGGAGAGCTTGGATTACCGTATTCTCAGCTTGTGCATCACTGAAAGACTCATTGTTTTGTGTAATAGGGTCTAATAAACTACATGAATTCTGAGGCAGCTTTTTACAAAATTCCTGTTTCTGGTTTTGAGGTGTTTACAGTGCAGCTGACTCTTGGGGACCAGCACTGGGAAGCTGAAGGAACTAGTATTAAAAAAGCGCAACATGCAGCAGCTGCCAAAGCTTTGGAAGGGACAAAATTCCCTAAGCCTACAGCTCGTCCATCTCGTAGTGAAGGCAAGAATCCAGGTATATGCCACAACAAACTGATTTAAAATAATTATACATAGAGAGAATACACCTTTCTGCTTTTGGTATGTATTGACATTGCATAAGGACAAATAAAAACTGTGATTCTGCCTGTTTAATAATGGACATTGTCAGGTTTTGTGAGAACTGCATCTTGATTTAATCTTTGATTGTTGTAGGTGACATGATAAATATCATATTAACAAGTTTAAAGTACATTTTTTTTCCATCAAATAATTCTGGCTTGAAGAACCTGCTGCTTGACTTACTGTTTTGTATTGTTACACTCTGGAAAATCCTGAAAAAGATGTTTATCCTAATCCTAAAAAAACCCTAATTAAAAAAACAACAAGAACAAAAAAACTACATGAGGAATTTGGTCACAGCAAAGAATAATCTTTTGCGTGGGCAGATGAATGAGTTACGTAATTCTGACAGGATAATTCAAAAGCTGGACAAAAAAGACTTGTTTAGAAATGTTAATTTCAAAAAGCCCAAAGAAGTTTATGTTGTGGGAGATGGGATCAGAACTTTGGAATTTGCGTAATTTGTACTTTAAAGATAAATATATAAATTGATTTGTATAAAAGCATTGAAATTGTAGTTTGCTATGTTTAGTGAAGTTCCTAGGTTACATAGATTGCTTTTAAGACCTTTTTAAAATGTAAAATTCTGTATGCACTGTCTTCACACCTCAGCTGCACATGTGGGTGCTTTGTATGTAGCCCAAAGCTGTTGGGACAGCATTAGTGTGTTCAGCAAGGGTTAAAACTTGTTTGTGCCAGCTGTGTTCTGATACCACCTAAATTCGTTCTTTAGAAACACTTTGTACAGTCAACAGTGAAAATACTAAAAGCTAGCAAGTGCTTATTTTGTCTGTGCATCTGCTCCATAGTTTCATTTTCTTTTGGCAATTACCTTACACCAGACCTCTTGTACTAGAGTACAACTGATTTCTGAGCCAGTGAGACCTGTGGTCGAAAAAATGACACTTGACTGTTCTTGCTCCAGTGAGAGTGGGCTGGGAGTCAGTTCTTCATGCCCACAGTACTGGCACTGAGAGAAATGTTTTAGCTCTCAGTAGCAATTTACCTGCCTTTTGACAAGGCCAGTTGCAATTTGAAAGTGAAGAGTCATAAAAATCCTTCTTAGGTCATTGAGGACAGAGAAATATTTGATTATTCTCAGTAAACAAGAGACACAGAAGGGATGTAGCATATCTGGTAACTTTAAAGTATATTTGGAGAAATTTCTTCTCTGCAGAAAATTCTTTTTCTGCACTTTGTTAGATAAGCTGTAAATGTAGGTAAATTAGCAGCTTCAGGAATTAAAAGGAAAACAAAAAAAAAACAAATCCAAAACCAGCTCCCAGCAAATTCACTTTTTTGTAACGGGATTTGTCACAACTGTAGTAGGCTGCTGATTTAATGTGCATCATATAGACTTACTCTCTTTTTGTTCATTAGCAGTTCTGTTTGGAATTCAGTCATTTAAGATACTGCATGTAGCAAAAGCTGAGCTCGTTTTTCCCTACTGTGAGCCAGCAATAAGATTTTAAATTGTCTCAGTTCCTTGTGACAGCTGGACAACCTTTTCTATTCCTTTTTATTTAGACAGTGTAACCCCCACAGTGGAGTTGAATGCCCTTTGCATGAAGCTGGGGAAGAAGCCCATGTACAAACCCATCGACCCGTACACGGGGATGAGATCCACCTACAACTACAGCATGCGAGGGGGCACCTACCCCCCACGGTAGGTGCTGCCTCGGGCCATTGCAGCCTCCTGCCTGGGAACCTGCTCTCACACGCCGTGCCCCGGGGCTCGCTGCTGAGCACTGGCTGTGCTCCCCTCCAGGGACCCTCAGCTGAAACACGGCTGGCTTGGGAGGCAGGAGCTTCGGCCAAGCACACCCACCAATCTGCCTTACCTCCAGGGCTTTATCTCTTTGCGGTGGGGCAAGGAAGCTGCACTGAAAATTGAAGTGTTTTTGAGAGCATTCAGGTATAGCCAGCTTCATGAAGCAAATAGCTAAATGTTAGGTAAATACTTCTTACTTTGCCTTTCTGTGTAAAAGCAAAACTGAAGAAAACAGTTTGATGCTTCTTCTGAAACGATGTAAATTAAAGTTGCAGTCTAAAGAATTTTATATAGGCATAGGAACTTAGAATTCAAAACTTCCTGTCCTGCCAAGTCCATAGAAGCATGGTTAGGTTGTCTTTGTGTAGCACTTGGTCAGAAATGCGTTCCTGTTGTAAAACAAGGAATGTCAATATTTGTTTCAAAGGTTGCTCATTAAATTCTTTTAGGCTCTAAATCAAAATTTGGCTTTTTAAAATTAGTGCTTCAGTGGTGAGTTGTGGTTACTGATATGGAAGAGATTGCCCTGTGTCTAACTTAGGTGTCTGTTTGCTTTGTAGGTCGAATCATTTGCTTATTTACCTCTCTCTTTGCAGGTACTTTTACCCATTTCCTGTTGGGCCTTTACTTTATCAAGTGGAGCTTTCAATTGGAGGGCAGCAGTTTCATGGGAAGGGAAGAACAAGACAAGCTGCTAAGCATGATGCAGCTGCTAAAGCACTGAAAGTTCTGCAGAATGAGCCCTTGCCTGAGAAACCAGAGGTGGGAATTAATCTTAGTGTTGTAAGCATAAACTGCTGGAATAAACTGGGATATTGTTGTAGATTTTTTTCTTATTGAGAGGAAGGGGACAGTTGGGAAATTTAATTCTGTGTAGCAGTGGTGACTTACTTGTGTCAATAGAAACACTTTGATTTAAAAGCATAAATTTTTATGGAACTAGAATTTTCCCAGATGAAGTTATGTTAATTTTTTTACTGTCATATTTTTCCACAGCAATGCTGTAGACCTCTGTCAGATATGAGCACTGGAAGCATAGATAGGAATTAATATCTTACCAGGTACAGATCATACACAAACTTCTGAAGAAGTGCATAAATGGGCAACATAAAACTCAGGCATGGATTTACTTCCTGGGCAAAATCCCTACATGATTTTAGAAAGAACCATGGAAGTTCTAGAAGAGCAGGAAATGCATGGAAGTAGTAAACTCATACACACATTTTGATAGGAATATAAGAAGTCAGTTTTTATCCCTTCATATATTTATGGCTGCCCAGCACTTTCCATTCCAATACCGTTACTGTGTTTTTCATGCTTTTTTGCTGAGTGGCTTTAGGCAGAAGGTCTCACTGTGGGCACAGGAGTTGCTTAGCTGCTGGGTTGGCTGGGAGCCTGCACCCCTCCGTGTGTGGTGGCTGCTTTGGCCAAAGACAGAACTGTAACTTGCAGTCTGGGGAATGTGAGAACTTGCTGGATATGGAGTCTGGCTGTGTGCTGAGACAGAAGGAAAATGAAGAATTGGACAAGAAGGTAACAAGGGGTCTCAGACTGAGAGAAAAATAGCTGGGCACTACCAGGAATGGCAGAGCGAGAGGCTTGAGGAAACGTGTTGTGAAGCCAAGGGACACGAGTTAAAACTTGGTGTGTGTGGGAGTGAGCATTGCCCAGGTAATTGGGCAACAGCGCTGGATCTGACAGTTCAGGGAAGAAGCTTGGGAGGCACTGATGGAGGTGCTTCAGGTAAGGGAAAGCTCTCCTGGAGAAACGCAGATTATTGAAAGATGGAGGCTTCCTAGGGATTACAGATGCTGTTGGGAAAAGAGAGTGATGCTGGGAACAGGAGCTGGGACTTGGGGTGAGCCCTGTGCTGAAATCCGAACTGGTGACTGGCAGAGTGTGGGCAGGGGCCAGCTGGCCTTCAAGCAGGATAGGCCAAAGCAGAGGAGGATGTTGCCCTTCAGTGCTGAGAACCCCAAATTCTGGAATATTGTTCTGTGTCAGTGGTGCAGAACATCCCCTTTTCGCACCCACCCTCGTAACCGATAAGCTGCTCTCATGGGCCCTTTTCCTCCCAAGGGAGCACAGAGCCAGGGAGAGCAGCTCTGCAGGGCTCACATGCCACTGAATTATCCTCTGTTCACTGTTTTAGAAATGCTTCAGTACAGGTGACTTTCTGAAAATGTACAGAATTGTGTTTCGGAGTTGGATAATGTGATGTCTACAGAACAAACACTGCAGTTGTTTTAGGATGTCTCATTCTGTGTGAGGGGTGTAAATCCAGAGGTAGAGGAAGTAAACGATGCAAGAGACTGCAAGAAGGGAGAATTATTTTATCAAGAAAACAGGACCTGAATGGTGTCTTGACCCTGAGAAAACTGCATTTGTCATTTTATTTTTCAATTTATATTTGACTTGTCTGTTAAAAGAACAGTAGGAGATGCAGCTTAGGAAAAGGAGAGTGGGCCTTGGAACAGGGACTGCTGGTTTATAACAAATACTTGAATAAATCAAGTTTTCACTTAAAGTTTGGTACTTAAATTCATTTATATGTGTGGCTTTCAACTGTTGTAGTCTTAGGAATGTCTGAGGGAATTGTTTTTGTAGCAGCATTTCACTGTAGCCAAGATGAAGGTAGAATAAGGAAGGTTGTGGTGCTAAGTGAACGCTGTTCATTCCTGCATGCAGTGAGGCAGGAGCCTGAAGGGATACAGGAGTGGGAGGTCATGAGAGATGCTGTTAATGATGCCTGTATACAACAGAGGCAAATGAAGATTTCACAAGCAGACATAATCCTGATACTTCCTACCAGTCATTTGATGTTGCCAGTAATTTTCCTTTTAAATGTAGTTATTTTGGTGTATCCCATTTGTGTGTATGCTTGTGTAAACAGAATATTCTGAAGTTTCAACTAGTGTGTTTTAAGGGGGAATAATTTTCTACTTTTTTTTATTATTAANGAAGAAATCATTGAATGAAATGATTAGACTTTAAGGGAAAGAATTACCATTTCCCACACCTTTTCAGGCTGCAAATCTAGGAGCAAGTGGCAGGAAAAACCATGTAATAATATTGGCTCTCAGCTAGAGCAAGGCCTGCGTGAGGAACTCAGTTGAGTGTGAGAGCTCTGCATGGAGAGGGGGCTGCAGTGGGAGACCTCCCGAGGCCCTTCGGTGTGCCTGGGGCTGGGTGTGCTGGTGAAGGTGCACGGTGGGCTTACTTGGCATCTGCAAAGACACATGATAAAGCATTGATTTGAAGCTTAGGAAACGTGTAAAGCTGGGCTTCCTAGCATGATTCTTAGGCAGGAATTCTAACTTTACCTCAAAATTTGCTTCTGTGTTTGTTGCCAACTCACTTGGTAAATATCAGCTGCTCTTAGTACCCTTAATGTGGAAGAACAGGCTGAGACTGATGGCTGTGATTGATCAGTGCAGTTCTGGCAGCACCTCCTCAGGTGTTCAGCGTTTGCTCATGAGCAGCCTTGAGGAAGGGCATGTGGAAGGAGTTCCTGGAAGAGAGCAAGTCCCTCGTAATGGAGTACAGTCCTTGGGGAATTTGCTTGAACAATGTGATGAGAGCTAAGAGTGGCAAATGCTTTGAGGTCTCATTCAGATTTAGAGGCATATAATTCTTGGAGAGTTTAGTCAATGGAAACATGCAAAATACTTCAAAAGCAAACTTTAGGCATCACCTGCCTTGAAGTATACAGGGAAAGGGGGAGAGTGTGTGTGTATGATTATTTTTGCTTTATAAAATAAACTGATCCAGAACTCAAGTAGACGCAAAATAATCAGTAAAATAGCTATAGTCTGTTAATGGTTATTTTGCTAATAATTCACTCTTTTTCGATCAAGGTATTGAGGAAAAGAACCTTCATTTTGCACTGTGCACACAGACTTGGAATGTGTTAAGAACATACACAGCAATAGAGCAAATAATTCCATTCTATTCATTGTATTCTCTTGAGAGGATATTAAGTGGCAAAAATTAAATCCAGTAAAGAGAAGTCCTGGTCATCTTCACAAAGAAAAACGTTGGAATTTAAAAAAAATAGAATATATCTGAAATTACAAGGAGAGGAAAAGTTCTTGTAATTGAAGTTGTTCTTGATATGAGAAAACAAAGCTGCAGATGAAGCACTTACAAGGGAGCATGTGAAAAGACAGGACTGTGCCAGGGGCTCATCAGCCATCCCTCATTCACATTGGTCCCACTCTCAGAATCTTTGTTTTTCCTGCCCTTTCTCTTACCTGATCCTGTCTTAGTGCTATTGGTGCAAATGTCCAATCAGTATATGAAAATTGTATTTCATAAACGTACTTCCATTTGGAAATCAGTTCACTTAGCACTTCAATTTCGTTTTCTTTAAACACATTTTTAAACCTATTGGCATTTATTCCATTTGTTCTTTCTTGTAATGAGCACATGAAAGTATGAAGGTTTGCAACCTTTTACACATAAACCTTAATGAGCTTCTTAAGATTTAGTTCTGTAGTATGTGGGCTGCATTTCTCCACATTCACATAACATAGCAGTAAAGGTCAGAGTACTTAAAATTTGGAGAGTTCAGTAAAGTGGTTGAATGGATAAAATTCAATTTAATAGGATCTTTATTTTAAATAGAGTATGCTTCTTTTAGGTTAACGGAAAAGAACCAGATGATGAAAATCTCAATAAATCTGAAATAAGCCAAGTTTTTGAGATTGCACTTAAAAGGAACTTGCCTGTGAATTTTGAGGTATGTTTATTTTACAAGCTCTAGATTTGTTTTTATTAGACTATTAAGGGTACACATTAAGTTGAGTCTCTCCTAGATAACCCAAACAACTGACTTTTAACATGTTTTGTTAGTTGTGAATACACTTTTACCTTTGACAGTCACCCTGATTGTCTTGGAGTTTATATGGTAAAGGGAAGAAAAAAGAAAAATCCACCTGTTCACGAATTCGTGCCCTAAAATGATCACATGGAGTGAACAGCTACGCTGTGGTTGTCTGTGCAATCTTTTTTCCAAGCTTTTTGAAAAAAACGTATTACAGTGAAGAACCAAAACACAACCCCGCATTAATGGTTAGAACATGGAAGTGCAGAGTTGAGGCAAAAGAGTAGAGCTCACTCTGAAAGACACATATGGAAGTATTTGCTTAATTAAGCACTGATCTGGACTACCCAAGAGGTGCAGAATCTCACAAGTAGGTTTCTTTTCTTGCCATGAGGTGACCTCATGTGCATCTGACTTTCCTTTCCCTTTGGCCTGGCTGCTTGCTGCCTCTTTGCCCCTCCTTGATCATTTCAGTTACCTTAAATCAGGAGCTGCCACAGGAGCATCTCTGTTTCACTAAAGGAATAATTTATCATACTGCTTTCCTGAGCTGGCAGAGTAACATTTAAGCCAACTATCTGAATTATTATAGTAAGAAAATGCAATTGTGCTGAAACTGTTCTATGAAATTTTACGTGGAACTTTCAATTATTGGAGATTAGCCTGAGCATCACTGGTGAAAATACACCATCACACAAAGCCAATTGTGGGTGAAAGCTCTTAATTCATTCTTACTTTTTGACTTTATGGATATTTTGGGGTGTGATGTGTTATAAATGGAGTTAAAAGACTAAATCTGTAGCGGGCAGCTATCTCTTAGATGTCTCCAGAATTCTTCAGAACTTCAGAGTTCTGAAATCAGAATGTCTGGACTAAAATGCTAGATCCTAAAGAGTTGCTGTCTCTGTAATGTTTTATTGCTGTATCATGATATATTTAATGAGGTGATGTTAACTCTGGGGAAGCACACACTGATGAAATAGAACAGTCATATTTTTATACTGAAACAGTAAATCAGTAAATTAAATAGAATGGGTTAATGACTTGTGTAAATACTGTTTACTGCTTGCTGCATCTGATCTTTTAAAAGTATATGCTTAGTTGGGTGGGGATATGTTATTAGAGTGAGTATGATTTACTTTTTGGATTGTATGAGAATCTAAAATCTCTTTATCCTTAGTTCTTGAGAGAAGTTTGCTATAAACAATGTGCCCTGCCATTTTTAATAAGTGTTTATCACGCTTTCACTCAGTTTTTCCCTCTGAAACAGGTGACCAAGGAGAGTGGTCCTCCCCATATGAAGAGTTTTGTAACCAAGGTCTCAGTTGGAGAATTCATGGGTGAAGGTGAAGGAAAGAGCAAGAAGATCTCAAAGAAAAATGCTGCAATAGCAGTCCTAGAAGAACTGAAAAAATTACCACCCCTTCCTACAGTTGAGAAAATGAAGCCACGAATCAAAAAGAAAACAAAATCAATAGTGAAGGTAAGAGAGAAAAGGTTGGAAATTTGACTGTGCAAATAATCAGAGAGACTTTTCTGAGTCAGTTATAAACACTCTTCAGCTGCTCAGCCTTTTCCAGCCGTCTGGTGCAACAAATGAGCTGCTATTTTGCTCCCACTCTAATGGGGTTCTGACACCACTTTTATAGCA
This sequence comes from Pachycephala philippinensis, assembly GCA_013397055.1. NCBI lineage: Eukaryota > Metazoa > Chordata > Aves > Passeriformes > Pachycephala > Pachycephala philippinensis. The sequence continues at coordinate 45,888 of VWZT01014822.1, forward strand.
GTTATCAGTAACTTCAGGATGAAAGAGAAACCTTATAAAGGAAAGCGCGGCACAGAAAAATCAAGCTCTGACTTTCAAGCCTCAGACTTTACAGCTTCGGGTTTTGCTTGATTTTGCTCATGCAAATTCTCCTGCAAGCCTGTCCCTCTTAATATAGCAGGATTAGAATTTGTAAAGCTATTAGCAGAGTAGGTTACATGTGGTCAAGTGTGACTGCAGAGCCAGATAAATTCAGTATTTCTCTTTGGCTGTGACAGTGTTTCATTAAACAACTTTTATTTCAGTATTTTGAAAATATAGAGATGAATGAATTCAGTGTCATGCTGCATTTTGTCTGTTAAACCAAATATTCACAAAGTTTGGCTTATTTCCTAAACACTGTTCTACATAGCTGCAAACAAGTCCAGAATACGGTCAAGGAATGAATCCCATTAGCAGACTTGCCCAGATACAGCAGGCCAAGAAGGAGAAGGAACCCGAGTACATGCTCATCACAGAACGTGGGCTGCCCAGGCGCAGGGAGTTCGTGATGCAGGTTGGTGTGACATTGCACAGATGTGGTGTGGAGTGTGACCCTTGCACAGATGTGGTGTGGGGTGTGACCCTTGCACAGATGTGGTGTGGGGTGTGACCATTGCACAGGTGTAGTGCTGTGGGGTGTGACCATTGCACAGATGCAGTGGTGTGGGTGTGACCATTGCACAGATGTAGTGCTGTGGGGGGTGACCCTTGCACAGATGTGGTGTGGGGGGTGACCCTTGCACAGATGTGGTGTGGGGTGTGACCCTTGCACAGATGTGGTGTGGGGTGTGACCATTGCACAGATCTAGTGCTGTGGGGTGTGACCATTGCACAGATGCAGTGGTGTGGGTGTGACCATTGCACAGATGTAGTGCTGTGGGGTGTGACCATTGCACAGATGTGATGTGGGGTGTGACCCTTGCACAGATGTGGTGTGGGGTGTGACCATTGCACTGGTGTAGTGCTCTGGGGTGTGACCATTGCACAGATGTGACCATTGCACAGATGTAGTGCTGTGGCTGGCGTCTCATTTTTTTTTCTTCTGGCAGTCAGGTTGTCATGATGATATACAGAGTTAACAGCTCTCCATGACATGATTTAACAAAATATCTAATGGGCTACTTTCATAGAAGATAAAGGTTCAAGAAAAGTGATCTGAGTCATGTTTAAAAAAAAATTGCATAGGGCACCAGTAGTCTATGTTGTAACTGCCTAATGTGTTAATTAACAGGAGTATTAATGTTCAGCTAAGAGATACTAAGAGATACTAAGCTTATATTTTGTAACATAGGATTTATTAATACTAACTTGGGTACCCAAGGTGAGATGATGAAACACAATTCTTTGTGTGACTTCTGTTTGGGTTTTTTGTGCTTGAAGGCCAATGATCATTGATAATAAATGACAACTTGCTTAGAACAGTGATCACTTGAACTGTTTTGTGACTCATGGCATGCTCGAGACACAGATCACTAATAAGGGAGTCCCCATACTACTGCTTAAGAATTGGGTTTTCTTCCTCTTCTGTCCAGGTGAAAGTTGGTGTACACACAGCTGAAGGAATGGGCACAAACAAAAAGGTTGCTAAACGCAATGCAGCTGAAAATATGTTGGAAATTTTAGGTTTCAAAGTCCCTCAACCTCAACCTCCAAAACCAGCATTAAAGACAGAAGAGAAGGTGAGTCTTGAGGAAGCAGCAGCTGGTTAATGCTGCAGCAAAGGCTGAGCTGAAACCGAAGCAGCTTTGCAAGGCAGTAACAGGGTAGGAAGTTCATTCCCGCTGCCCTAGCCAGGAAACAGTTGTATTGAGGGGACTGCTCTCTGAAAAAATACTCAATATCCAATGTTTTGGATACATTAAGTGTTTGGGTTTTCTAGTAAATCAAAGTCTCATCAGAAGGCTAAATGAATGTATTTCTGCTTTATGAAATGTCTCAGAACCTGTGATAATCAATGTGTTGGTCTTAGAAACTTGCAGACCTGTAGGTTACAGTACTCTGGTAGCAATAATTTTGCACAGCCTTGTCACCAGTGGCCGTGGAAAGTTTGTTATGGGTCTCTCTGGTGGGTCCCTTAGCAGGGAAGGAGCCTTGTGTTCTGCTGGTGATTCAGCAGATACTACCAGGGAGTTCAAACAGCAAACCTAGGGTTAGTTTTCTCCTTTTCACGTATGTGCTCCTTTGTGTCCAGTATGCTCCCCTCAGCAGTACCAGTAACTAATGGCAGTTTAACTGGCTTTATTCTGGTATTAGTTCTGAGTAGCTGTGTTCCTAATACCACTTCTCTGGGATGTGGTAGTTTTAGGCCTTCCATGAATAAGAATCACTGCTTCTCTCTTCTTGATAGCAATGGAATTATTGATGTTTTTGAATAATAACTTTTTCAGTAAAATTTTGGCTGGTCAGATCACCTGCATCTTGAAAACTTTAAAATTTGGCGGGAGGAAAGTTTTAAAGGGATATTGTGTGTTTGAGTTATTTTCCTTTTATTTTTAAGACCCCAGTGAAGAAACCAGGTGATGGAAGAAAAGTAACCTTCTTTGAGCCGGGCTCTGAAGAGACTTCAGCTAGTGAGTAACCTGGTGAAAGCAGCAGGGCCTTGTTGGGGGGTGTCAGGTCTGTTCCCAGTCCCTTCAGCAGTGCCATTTAGCACTCTGGGATGAGCAGAGCTATGCAGCTGCTGCCTTGCAATCTAAGTTGAGCCCTTGGAAAGGTTTGGTTCAAACCCCAAAGAGCTTATTCCCCTGAGGCCCCTGTTTTTGGGATGAAGATGAGAAAGGGTGTCAGTACTAACTGGTCAACTTAAGGCAGAGTTGGCGAGGGAAGAAATGGCCTTGTCCAGAACCACCTCTGTCTGTGCCTGGTCTCTGATGACTGAGAGCAGGAGCTGTGCCTGCACTTGTTTCAGGCAGTCAGTAGTTGTGGTGGTCACACCCAAGGTGGCAGGCTGGAACCAAAACACCCCAGCCTGGCCACCCTGTACACAGGCATTGCTTTCCAGAATGTCATCTGGTGGGAGGAATCGTCATGCAAAGTTTGTCTGTCGCCACAGATTGCTGTTCTGGAGAGCATGTTTCAGATACTTCATGTGTTTGAGTACAACTTTGCTGTTTAAATTATAGTAAGTTGGGATTGACTTGGACTTTAGTACTATTTTACTGCATCCATAAGATGTTAGGTAAACTTCCTGACTTCCTGTTCAGATTTTGCTATCCCTGTTTTCTTCCATCTACAAGTTTTGGCTTTCATCCTTAGACTTGAAACAGCTCAGCCCCGCAGAACTTCGTTAATCTGTTCTGCCATAATAGTGACTCCTTGGTTTATTTTGGTGGCATTGTCTTCCCCACCTTTCTTGAGCACACCTGTGTAAGTGTTCATCCATAGCTCTGTGTGAGTTCTCTTTAAAAAGCTGTTCTTATCCCTCTTTAGTCTAACTCATACCATAATGCCAGCAAATTGCTATCAATTGACTGTGGCTGGACATTTGCTGTAAATAGTCTTGCCTCTTGTGCTAACGTTCCATTTTACCTTTCCTGCCTGCTTTTTCTCACAATATACAGTTTAAACTTTGTGGACTGTCACTCTCTTCACATCATTTAATGGTGGCTCTGGCCATTCTGTGGTTTCATTATTTGCTTCTACGGTTTAAATGATGAAATAAAAAATTCTGAAAGCAAAAGATATATATAGAATGTGGTTGCAGCTGAGGTGTCTGTGAGCTTGATTGACCTGGAGAAGCTGCTCCTGGAGGTAAGGGGCTCCCTTTGGCAGAAGGAGGTGTTGCACTGAGTCAGTAATTCAATAAACAAACTCTGTCTCAATGATGCTGAAACTCTGACCCTCCAAAAGCTGATTGAGCTTACCAAGTTTGTTAGTACTTCAGAAGTAATTTGAAATGAATTATTTTTTTCCAAAGTGACTTTTGGTGCCTGTGTGTGCCTGCAGGAGGACTCACAAACAGCAGCTCTTCACCTCTCTCCTCCCAGGTAATAAAGAAGATGAGTTTAGGATGCCTTATCTCAGCCATCAGCAGCTTCCTGCTGGAATTCTTCCCATGGTCCCTGAGGTTGCACAGGCCGTAGGAGCCAATCAAGGACACCACACCAAAGAGTTCAGTCGGGCAGCTCCCAACCCCGCCAAGGCGACGGTGACGGCGATGATCGCCAGGGAGCTGCTCTACGGGGGCACCTCTCCTACTGCCGAGACCATTCTGAAGAGCAGCAACTCCTCAGGCCACGTCCCCCACGGGCCTCTGACCAGGCCCTCCGAGCAGCTGGACTATCTTTCCAATGTTCAAGGAATCCAGGTAAATGTTCATCTTAGCAAGGCTTCTTCCAGAGCTGTCCAAGCTGCTCTAACCTCCTGTTTGTTCAAAAGCTGTTTAGTTCTGCTGGTGAGAGATGAGTTCTGAGCCTACCTATGACACGTACCAAATGTTACAGCTTTTTAAATTTAATTTTCAAATGCACATTTCTGTACCATTCTCAGCCCCAATTCAGTGCTACTCTGAGGTCTTGGAAGAACAAAATTAAAGAAGCATTTTCTGAAAATAGTCCTGATGTAGGAAGACAGTATGGACTTGAACTTGGCTGATCTGAAATCAGGTTCTTTCACTAATGTCATACATTAACATTTGCTGTAAGCTCTGCATTTTTTATTTTTGGTCCCTTTAATGAGAATTGCATTAAGTTCCTATATTCATATGACAGGTGAGCTCAGTGGATCAAAAAGCATAATAGAGAAATTTGAAATGCAGACAGCAGTGATCAGAATAAAGGTTCCAGTAACAATCATTATTAAGTAGCCACTTGCATTCAGGAGCCTTGCCAAGCTCTTGTGAGTACTAAAAAACATTGTAAGTGAGGTTAAACTTCAAATAGAGTGGTTCTACTGGCTGAGAGAATGATGAGAAGAAAGGCTCAGCTTCATATATGGGCAAATAATCTGTAGCAGTTGTGATATACTTCCTGTACTTGGTTAACGAAAATAAATAAATCCTTCTCTTTTCTTCAGGTTGAATATAAAGACTTTCCAAAAAATAACAAGAATGAGTTTGTATCTCTTATAAACTGTTCCTCCCAGCCACCGCTGATCAGTCATGGCATTGGAAAGGATGTGGAGTCTTGCCACGACATGGTATGATGAACATTGCTGAAATGCTGCTCTTGGGCCTTCCCTGAGGGGAGACCAAGGTTTTATGTCACTGCTGGGAGCAAGGAATTAGATGTTGTACACTTCCCTGGCTAATTTTTGCCTAATATTTCACAGGTTGTGGACATAACAATTAATAATATCAGAATCTAATCTAAATAATGCTTAATATGCTGAACATATGTTCACGGTTTTGGTCTACAAAAAGCACATTTGCTTCATCTGGATAGTATTTGCATGAGCCCGTGACAGTAAATGCACAAAAAGGAATTTATGAACCATAAGAGCATCTCAGCTTATTTTCTTACTGTGTCAGAATGGGCTGATGTTTCACTGGGAGCTGTGATACTTGGGCTCACGTTCCCAGACTTGCTGCGGAAGTGGAATCCCCTGTGGCAGAAATGCAGTTCAGCATTGGATAGTAAGAGACACTCGAAATCTCTTCCGTCCCTTTATAAAAAAGATTTTTTATTTCTTAGTGAAAGAATGAGCCTGCTATGCTGAAACCTGCAGGGGACTTTGGCTATAAAAGACTTTATGTGGAGCAGATAGGATGTTCCCAGTCTGCTCTCATTCAGAGGAATTCTTCTTGTTCTTTTGGGCTCCAGAGGTGACCTGACTGCAGCACCCTGAAGGAATCATTTGCAATATGTGAATACACTTAGGAAAACCTGATTTTGCTGATTTTTATACAAAAAACTGTTGCAGTACTTTTCCAAGGGGCATAATTTGGTACGGATTTCATTGTTCTTTGTCACTGTCTTTGGACATTTTCATGCCCATCTCTACATTCTGCTGCGCGTAGCTCCTGTCAGACTGAGCACAGGGGTCAGGATAGGGGCGAGAAGGGCAAAGAGCAGCTGCTTTAGAGCTTGAACACTGTGACTGGGGCCACTGTGAGCCCCCTCCTCAGTTCAGGGTACGGCTGTCACTTAGCCGTGTGCCAGAGTCAGGGATGTGCTGGAAAGCTGCACGTGAAATTGGTCTGAATGAAATGGAAAAAAACTGTTAGTTCTCAAGGGAAGTGACTGACCTTGGCCTGAGCCGTGTCACACTGACCCTGTTAAACAGTCACGTGGGCCCCACCTGTGTTGTATTTTTGATTCTTGTGTAACTTGTTTTCTTTTTTGGAAAAGGACCCTGCTTTGGTGTATTTTTCTGTCCTTTGTCTTAAGCTCCACACCATTTGAGCTGTTACTAATTTAGTGTCTTTTTTCTTGCTGTTACTAGTGTGTTAGTTTTCCCCCAGTGCTAAAACAAGTGCAGTAGGAATCAGTCACAGCACCATCCAATTGTTTAATGAAGCAAGATGAAATTCTACACCTTTGCATTTTTGACCGTAATTATACAACTTAAAAAAATTCTTTAAAAATATTGCCAAAATAAGAACATTTGGTTGGGTTAAGTGAGTGCTTTCACTAAATTACTGAACTGGCCAGAGGCTGAATTGCTGAGTGCTTTCTCTTCTCTTTAGGCTGCACTGAATATTTTAAAGTTGCTGTCTGAGTTGGACCAACAAACCACAGAGATGCCAAGGACAGGAAATGGACCAATGTCTGTGTGAGTGGTTCCCACCGCCTTCCCTTGCCCTGATGCAAATTAACCCTATGAGAGTTTTTAGACAAATAACGTGTGAGGGGTTTTATTTGCCAGAAAGGTTGAAATGCCAAGGGCTGTGTGCCCTCCAGCAGGACCAGAGGGGTGTTTGGATGATCAAGCCTGTCACTTTCATGTGTCAAAGGCAAAGCACTGAGCAGGAGCGAGTGGGTGAAGTGCGGGGGCTGTGGTGTGACCCCAGCCCAGTGTGACAGCTCTGGGTCCCAGCAGTTCTGGCCTCGCTCAGCTCAGCTGCCCCTTCCCATTTCTCTGTAAGGAGTGTGACATTGCACTGGGCTCGGGGTTCCAGCTGCCTCTCTCTCTCTTGCAATCTTGTGTGTCGCAGGTAAAGGGATATGCAGGGGTCAGAGCTCGTTTTCAGCAGAAGCATGGAGAGGGTGCAAATCATTCCCTTGGCTGGGTTTGGGAGGAGAGAAAGTTGAGCCTCTCATTGAGATAATAAGCTCTCAAATTAACAGTGGTGGGATTAACAAAGTGCTAATTGATTAAAAATTGGGGCAGCTATATGGTAACAAATTGTTAAATGCACATCAAATTATTTGTATCCAATTTAAAGCATCTTATTCGTGGGGATAGTGTTTTGTCTCCTAAGTAACAGGTGTTTTATCATTTTAGATGTGTGAAACAAGAAATGGAAAGTGACCCTCTCCTCAAACCGGCGAGCGCAAACCCTTTGGGACAAACACTGGACAGCACTGCCTGAAACAGGCTCTTGACTGAACCCAAACCTGAAAGCACCAGAGAAAATCAAATGCTTCCTCTTAATGTAACCTAACTGTTGGAGTGCTACAGTCTCTACAACCTACTGTAGTGTCTAAACCATAACTGTTGCTTTTTCTTCAAACAGTGATACATTTTTAGTTTCATTATGTTGTTTTGATTGAAATGACACTATAAATTTTTCATTTAAAAGTTTCTTAATTGTATCTAGAACCATAGCACAGTTTAGAAACTTTGTCTTCTGAGACTGACATGTTACCTGTGAACTAACTTGGGAAGATCATATCCCTGTATGTGGTTATTTTGGTTTTATTGGAATAGCAGCGTTTCACTGGAAACAGGCTGTGTCCCACCATTTTAAAAAGCCCCATATTTTCGCAAACCAACCCTAATTATCCAATGGTTGAATGAATTTAAACACTTTAGGAATTTTAAACTTGGTTTGATCATTTTTGGTTAATTTCTAGTTTTCTTGAGTGTGGGGTAGGGGAACTCGAATGCAATGTGACTTTCAGTGATCTCTGAGCTGTGTTTTAGGGACTGTGTGTCGGTGGCTCACAGCTCACTACAGTACAGGATATGATCTCAATGTAGTGCATATAAAACTGCAGATTGATTTTCCTTGAGTGCTTTATACTGTTTAATTACATCTCCATGTAGGGCTGAAAAAAATTACCTATGTTTATATATAACTGTGTTGCTTTTGATGTTGTGTTCTTGCGCACGGCCGGTGCGCGATGAGGTTTGCATTGGTCCAGGTACAGCACGATAGCCGCGCGAGTTCAGTACTGCTTCCGTTCATTGTTTACGCTGGAATTTTTTCTCCCCATGGAATGTAAGTAAAACGTAGTGTTTGTCACCAATAAATGGTAATACTAAATTTTTTTTGGTTAATTTATTCTTGTACACCACCACAGGGGCTGCTTTTTATAGATTTGTAATGCTTGTGCTCTAGTCTGGGCAGTGTGTTAAGCTGTGGAGTGACTTCCAGTGGTTCTCGAGTGCATAGAGAATGTTCTATGTTCTGTGCTGTGCAGGGTGTGCAGACCTGGCAGGGCAAGGGAATGCAAAGTAATGTGGGTACAGTTTGTTATTTGTGCCACAGTGTTAGTGCAGCTGTGTTAATGGGAGCTCAAACTGGACTTCTAAGTGAAACTTCAAAGTTAACTTACACGAGGAACCTGGCCCAGCCGGTGGATGGGACTTCTTCAAAGTAGAGGCTTAAACTGTTTCTTTGTTTGCTTGTACCTTGAGCCACAGCCTTGCCTTGCCTCAGCGATGCTGGGGGCAGTGCTGCAGAGCAGAGCTTCGCTCCTGCCCCAGCGCTGGCCCCAGCACTGGCACCGCAGGCTGACACGTGTCAGTGTCTCGTTCGAGCGTGAGCTACGGTCGGTGTTTCCTTACCTGTGACCTGCAGCAGCAGTTCCTACACCTGTGTGAGCGCCCGCAGGAACTCCTGCCACAGAGAGCACTTCCTGCAGGTGCTGTCTCAGCTAAATGTCTTAGCCATTTTATTTGCATCATCCAAAGCAATCGGGCCACAGGAACTGCAGACCAGATTGCATCGAATCACGGTGGGTGTGATCATTATAAGCAAAAAAACCCAAACATTGTAAAGGTTTTTTTGTTTTTAATTTTTTTTACATTTGTAGAACTAAAATGCTGTACATTTAAAAATTAAAAGAAACTTGCTAGGCTGAGGCTTTGTATTGCAAATTTTTCCAACTCAGAAACTCCTTACTAAACAATTCCTATTGGAAAGCAGGGAGCACACTGACAGCTGTGGGCCCAGGTTCTCCCTACTTTCATTGGCTGCTGTTGAGTTTTCTCCTTGGATGGGACTAGAGCCTGCTCTCGGGACTGTTCTGCAGCAGTCACTTGTGGCTAATGCTGTGTTTTATAGGGACCTGGAGTACGGCGCTTTGCCACAGGAAGCTGTTCAGTGCTGTTAAACACCCTGATCCCCTCTTGGGGCTGTTTAAGAGAAGTGTCTCCTCTCCCAGACCTTGCTGCAGTCACAGCCTCCTGCTGGGAGACTCCGTGGCACCGTGTGGATTCTGGGTAAGCTGACGTGAGCTCTGGATAAAAGTGGGGCTTTGCCTGAGTACTACAGTCCCTTGCTTTTCCTGTTGTCACCTCTGTGCCTGATGCAGCAAAGGCAGGAGGCACAACTGAGACAGTGTTTATGTTTCTCCTCAGAACTGACCCCCTTATTGCCCCAGCCTTTTAACCTTGCAGTCATTGTGCATGCAGGGTGGCCTAGGGCAGAGCAGGGAGGGCTGGACTCACCAGCTTCCACTCCTGGTTTCAGTGCCTGAAGGCCTGACTCCCCAAGGCAGAAATACGACTTCGTGATCCATCAGTCTTGGCTTCAGGATGAAGATCTTAAAGAATTTGTGCCTAAGTTTTTGGGAATGTTGATCTGCAAGACAGCTAAAATGCACCTTTTAGCTCTTGTAAAAGGCTCTGTAGGAGAGCTGAATGGGAATGGGAAGCAGCCTGGAGCCACGGCAGTAATCCATTCTGTGAATTTTGTGTTTGGGATTTTTCCTACTCTAAAAGAACTGTGTGTGTGATTCGGCAGAAGCTCATGAAGCTTTTTTTCCAACCCCCATCAGTGTGCTGATTGTTTTATTTTGACTATCACAGTGAAGCTGCTGACCCAACTGTTTAGGGAGAGATTTTCATGGCTTTCTTGATGCCTACTTTTTTTTTTAAATAAAGTCTGTTTTCTGGAAAATCACAATCTGTATTAGAAATGTCAAGAATATTGTAGGCATCTGGTGCTGATTTTCTAGTTTAGGTTATTATGTCAGGAAAGCAGAGGTTGTATTCTAACTAAAGTTTGGATTTCTTCATGTTCAGTTCTGCTTTTAAAAGAAGCCTGAACATAACAATGTAGCAGTTAGAGGATGGCACATGAAACATTTAATCTAACAAGGCCTTGTTTACCAATTCAGGAACATTTCATCTATTCTCAAGTCTCCCCTGCCCAGAGGAAAGAATGATTCTGTGCTGGCACACAGGAGATGCTGACAGAGAATACAAATACATTCTTCCGGGGCTGAGGTACTTTAAAAAAACTAAAATGTGACTTTTAGCCATTTACCCTAACCCTGGGCACACCTGTGAGGCTGGGCAGGGGCACAGGAGTGTCTCCCGATGCCCTGGGATGGGCTGTGGGGCACCAGAGCTCCCTCTGCATGGAAACAAGGAGAACTGTGACTGGGGAGACTTTTGCTGCCTCTTGAGGAACTTCCTGAGCTCAACGAGCCTGACTGAGCTGAAGAACTCATTTAGCTAAAGACATTTTCCACTTGGTTTTGCCAAGGAGAATAAAACCCAAACATAAAATCGAATAAATTTAATATTAAGTTCTGCTGCAGCTGTTGACTCTCTCAGACCTCCCCACTTTCCCTTCCTTGCCAAGCTAGGCAACACAAATCACGTTTACAGTTCCTTTTGTGTTGTGCATGTGACAGGGGTTTGCAGTGTAACAAGATTAGTTTTCCCTGTAATCCTCTTAAAATGTCCTTCCTTTGATTGTCTTTTCATCTTTTGGTGTTCTGGAACTTGGATTAACAGCGTTGAGATTTATTCCACAAGTCCTGTTTGATAAGCTGCTTTCAAAAATTAGTTGCCTACAAACACACTTAATTTGGAAAAAGCATTTTAACAGGAGCTGAATTAAGCAGTTTCTGCCTGACATCCTGTAAGGCCCATTTATTTCCTGCAGGATGTGCGGACAAGAAGGTGAATAAAAAAAGGAACACTTATCTTTCAGAGCATCCAAACCATTGGCCTGTGGCTGCCCCAGGTATATTTGCAGAGCCCTGGCTCTGTTTGGAAACTGGCCAACAAATTGACCAGGTGCCTTTTCCTTCTCTCATTGCATTTCAAGCATGACCTGCCCCTTCCGCTGGTCCCAGAGAATGCACTCAGCTGCCAATCAGCTTGGTCAGGTCCCCTTGTGACCCGCTGAGATGGTAGGACCTGGTACCAAGGTTGTGTCTGGTTTGTGAAGCGCTGACAGGACAAGTCACACACTGCCAACCCTTCTCACACCTTGGAATGAGCAACCAAGTGGCTGTGCCTCATGTCTGGGTAGAACCTGTGTGTATTTTACAAACAGAAAAAAACAAAGCATGGAGCCATGACATGATTCTGAGCTAGTCTGGAGCAGAGCTTCTTCCTGCAGGACACAGCTGTTCATCTCTTGGGTTTAGTCCCAGCTTCTGTCTTTGTTCCTTTCCCTGCCTCTGCCCCTGCGTGACTCCATTTCAACCCATCTCTTCAGCTGGTGTTATTCCAGAGACAGAAGTTCCTGCCTTCTCCGGCAGCTGCCGGGACGGAGGGAGGGAGGGAGCAGCTCGGGATCGTGCGGTGGCAGCTCCTGCAGCACGGCCACCCCCGGGGAGGGCGAGCCGCCGTGCCTCGCTGGCCTCGCTGAGCACCGAGAGATGCACCCGCTGCTGGAGTGCAGGGCTCCGGGAACACCTTCCACGTGTAGTCAGGGATGTCATGTGGCAGGCCTCCACTAGAGCCGCATGACTGAATTCACACCCCGTTTCCAAGGTGAATTTTTAGCTGTAAAAATCACCACTCACGGCAGTGCTTGGGTTACAAACTGGACTGTTTTCATTCAAGACACATCATTTGCTCTCTATTCCGTTCCTCACTCAGTGGCAAACTACTTAACGCAACACAATTTACCTGTCTAAAGCACCTAAAAGCCAAGTACCTGACTGATGTGTACCCCAGGCAGGGGTAGGGTCCCCCCGCGACACAAGGCCGAGCCGAGCTCCGGTGCGGCAGCAAAAGCGGAGCTAGGGCTGAGCAGCACCGAACAGACTGCGGGGGCTGCTGCTCTGGGCGGACGGGGCCACGGGCGTGATGGATGTTGGCGCTGCAGCTGCTCGTGCCTTTGGACAAGTCACTGAACGTCTCTGAACTGTTTTGGTTTTTCTTTATTTTATAAGTGAAAATCAGACGTCCAAAGCCACGCTCGCCCATCCCGGTAAAGAATACCAGATGTACCGATGGCCCGGGTTCCGCTACTCGCCCCCCTCNCAGGGCCCCGCCGCACCGCCCGCCATGGCGGCGAGGGCGGCCCCTCAGCGCGGGCGCGCGGGGCGGGGCCTGCGGAGCGCATAAAGCGCCTCGCGCGGAGCCGCCCGGCCTCTTGCTCCGGAGCGGCCGAGGTGCGTGTGGGGGCTGGCGGGCTGGGAGGGTCCGGGGTTCCCCTCTGCCGCCTCCCGGGGGGGCGGCCGGGCCTCTGCGGGGTGCAAGGGGCGTCTTCGCGCCCGCCCGACCGCTGAGGCATCCGCCGTGCCGTGTGCTCGCCTCGCTCCCGCTGGGCCTCGGGGCTTATCCCCAAGGGCGCCTCAGCGGGCTCCGGCCGCTCTTCCCGGGAAGGTCACGCGGAGCTCCCCGGACGTGGCCAGGCGTTCACTGGTAGAGGTGATGACTCTTTCCCCGTCAGAGCGACAGTGTTGACTACCGCTGTCCAAGCCAGGTCGTGTCTGATGCACCAGCGGAGCGGCCGCGGGCCGGTGCTAACCATTCAGTGCCGCCGGTGCTCACTGTCCTTTGTTTCCCCGCAGGCGCGGCGGAGCCCTGGGGCTCTACGGGAGCCCCGTGCTCGGAGCCAGGCCGGCCATGAGGGCACTTCCACGGCGTGCGCCGGCAGGCCCGAGCCCCGGCCGGGGCCAAGCGGTAAGTCTGCAGAACTGAAGTTAAACTAAACTGAACTAAAACCACACGTATTTATATTTGCTCTTTCAAAGGAGTTACTGAGTTACTTGGGCCGCGCATTGCCGGGGTGGTGTCGCTGGAGAGGTGCCGGGTGTGGGTCCCTCCCGCAGGAGCCCCGCGGGCAGGGACTGCAGCCCGCGGTGGGCGGTGCGTGGCAGCTCCGGGGCTGTCCGGGGGTCCCGCCTGCCCCGGGCACCACACGCTCCCGGTGCTCATGGGCTCGGGCGGCTACACGGGCAGCACGGCACCTGCCGGTGGGGAACGGGAGCCCCACGTGGGCACCAGACCTGGGGCTGCTAAAGGCAAAATTAATCTGTTAATCTCTGCCTGACACCTCTTTCTGTTAAATGTCTTGGCTGTCTTGAACTCTGCTCTGGAACCCCCATGCATCAATGTTCTCCATTTTTTTGGGAATATTTCCCTGTCCCATGTACCTGTAGAGCCTGCCAACCAGCCACCTACTTTGGGGGAAGGATTTACATGAACTCCCTCATTGCCCATAGTTGTGCCAGGGAAGGTGGGAATGTGGCGCAGCTGCTGTGGGTGTGAAGCCACAGCTCCAGCTCCTAGGGACTTGCTGGTGTAAGTGATGACTGAATTTTTTCCCCATCAGAGCGACAGTGTTGATTTCTTGCTGTTCAAGCCAGATCGTGTCTGATGCACCAGCAGGGAAGTGCTGCTGTGTCCCACACTCTGGTGTTACCAAATGTCCAAAATATTAGAATCGGGCCTGGTGCCGACGGTTCTCTTTGGCTTTACCCCTAGGGCATTGTGAAGGCAGAAGTGGGGAGATGAGCCTTGAGGAGACCTGAAGTTAAGGCTGCAGCTGAAGAAGTGTGTGATGTGGGCAGTTGTCTGGTTTGCTCCATCATGCCTGAGCCTCTAGTAACTAATGGTAAGTCTTAGAAGTGAGTGTGAATCCCACGTGTAAATTAAATTTTAAAAGGAGAAAGGAGGGGGGAAAAAACAAAAGAGGGGAGGAAGTACCTTTCTGCAAGGGAGTTGCTTCCAGTTTATCCCTGGAGACCAGGCTGATGAGTGTTAGCCTAGGTATTGTAGAAGTGAGAGTACAGGGATTTTCCTCCTGCAGAAGCATTGCATTGAGGTCCTTTGGCTTCCTATTCCATCATGTCCAAAGTGAACAGCAACCAGCAGGACAAGGAAGCTGCAAGCTGCCCCTGTGTGTGCTGAGCTGGAACAGCATGGTGGCTTACAGCTCCTGTTTTTTTCCCTGCTGCATTGTGTTCCAACGGCTCATTTTAAGGGCACTGTGCACAGAGATATGTCGGTGATGGGCTGCCCTGAGCAGCTGCCCCAGTAAGAAAAAGGAACCATTCTGGCTGAAGCGTGTCCCTGTGGGAGGTGCTGCTGGCAAGGCTTTTCTGCCCTGACCCTTGCTGGCCAGGTTAAGGGACTATGAAGGGATTGCAAATGTGGGCATGGCTCTGCCACTTCCTCTGCTATTAGCTCATGGTGCTTGTGACTCTGCCGGGGGACATGGGAGTGTGGCACAGCTGCTGAATGTGCAGCCACAGCTCCAGCTCCTAGGGACTTGCTGGTGTAAGTGATGACTGAATTTTTTCCCCATCAGAGCGACAGTGTTGATTTCTTGCTGTTCAAGCCAGATCGTGTCTGATGCACCAGCAGGGAAGTGCTGCTGTGTCCCACACTCTGGCAGGGCCTGGTGCTGACGGTTCCCTTTGGCTTTACCCCCAGGGCACTGTGAAGGCAGAAGTGGGGGGTTAAGCCCTGAAGAGACCTGAAGTTCAGGCTGCAGCTGACAGTGAAGAAGTGTGATGTGGGCAGTTGTCTGGTTTGCTCCACCATGTGTGCCCCTTTGTCAAGGGAGAATGGTAAGACTTTAATTCACCTGTGTTCACTGACTTTAATAAAGAAAAAGGGAAAGAACACCTTTCTCCAAGGAAGTTGCTTCTGCAGTGCCTTGACAAGGTAATGTCCCTGGAGATTTGGCAGAGTGGCAGTTAGTATTGCAGAAGGGGCCCTTGTAAGTGCTAAAACCTGAGTACCCCTGTTGAAATACTCCCGTTTCCTGCAGGGAAGTTCCTGTTAATTGAAGTTCTTTCAAAAGATCTTCAATTAGTGGTAGAGTGGTCTGAAAGGTTTTGATTCTACTTAAAGGGCATAAATGCAGTGTTTTTGTCTTGCCCCATTTAAGCAGTGCTAAAACGAGGTACTTCTTGGCAGAGTTTGGGAGCTTTTGTTATTCATAGTTTTTTGGTTTCCCCCCCCTCTGAATGGGAGGTTCTCAATGTCTTGAGAAGTGGATGAAAGTCATGCTTTCAGCAATGTGTCTGTTTGCAAGAGAGGGATTGCATTTGGTGTTCTCTTTGTTACTTGAAGATCAACTGTGTGACATCTGAAAACCTGTCTGTCTGGTTAGCATTTCACTAATTCTTTAGAAAATGTGCTTAACAGAACTTATCAGATAAACAGCTGCTGCCACTGGCTCATCCAGTTCCAGCCTCATGCTGTTCAGGTGCAGCTGCTCTGTCTCCAGGGAGGCCGAAGTCTCTGAAGAGCAGGATTGTGCCCCCTCTGTGTGCTCCTGGATACAGTAGGACACAAGTGCTCAGTTCAAGCGGTGGAGCTGGCTGAGCTGACTGAATGTTTCTCTGGCACTCTCTGCTCTGTTAGATCCCCCAGGCTGATGGCACATCCTGCTCTAAAAGCTCCCACAGTGCAGTTTGAGTTCATTCTGTTTGGCAGGGAGGAAGCTTCTGCTCTTTGCAGAGCAGCCCTTGTCTAATGGTGGTTTTTACGGGGGCTGGGGTGATTTGAAAGCTGTGTATTTGCTGTTTGTGGTAGAGTGGATAGCAAAATGTTGTCTGTTCTCTTGGCAGGTTGAGACTTACAAGAAGTTGTCCTGGGCCCTGCTGGGGTTTCAGTGTTCTGCTAAAGAAGATGGGTGGTTCTGCTGCTCCCATGCTGCTGCCTGGGATCCTCATCCAAGCCACAGCATTCACATCACCCTGTGACCCCTCTGGCCTTTCCTCAGGGCAGTCAGGAGTGATGAATTTGTGTCCTGCCAACTTAGATGGAGGGTGTTACATTTTTTGTCCCCTGGGTACAAGGCATGTAACCAGAAAGGGCTCTGGGAACTTGCTGCATGTTTAATGCAGTTTGGATGCTTTTGTCTGCAGGGGGTGCATTCCCTGCCTGGCAGCTCATGTTTTCCTGCCACGGGCCTTAAAGGCAAGGAAGCCTCTCCTTGGAGCGGTTGTCAGGTATGGGAGGGTGGCCTTGTAAGGAAAGGAGTCAGGGCTTGGTTCTCCCCTGCCATCCGGAAAGCCTTAGTGGTGTATCCCTGGCAGCCTGTGAACAGGGCAAGGGGTGTCTGGGATGCTGCAGCACAGTGTGTTTCTGTACTGTCGAGAGCCTGTTTTTAATAAAATCTGAGTACTGAGTGAATTTGGCTGGTGACTGAAATTCTCTTGACCCACATTTAACAGCTCATTCCTGGATCTCCCAATTGTTTGGGGAGTTGAAGAGCACAGCAACAGTGTGCTGCTGTGAGTGGTGATGGAGCTGCCTGCTGCGTCAAGCCAAGAGAAGAGGCATGATCTCATAGCAACAGAGCTCCCATGCCCTGGAGTAGAAGTGCGTGGCTGAGGCTTGTGGCTGCTGCTGTGCTGCAGGTGTCACAAGGGCAGGCTGTGCTGAAGGTCTGGGGAGAGGTGCAGTCTATGCTCAGCCTCCGGACAGGGGCTGTCCCTTAGTACAAATAACGGTTTCAGTGGATCTGGGATGGGATTTTTTAGTGTTTGAGCTGATAGTGGCCTTTGGCTTGTATGCTTATTAGGAAACAGCAATGACGGAAAATTAGCTACTATTGAGCATTCAAAGTAGTCTTCAATTAAATTGCGTAGAGATTTTTCTCATTCAAATAATGTAAGCAGCATGATCTCTAAAATACGTATTGATGAGGGACCAGAACTGCTGCTAGTGTAATTAGTTTCATTAATGTAATGAGCAGACCTACTGGTAAACATTCTGTAGGGAAGAGAGAATGCTTGGTGTCCAGTGGGAGCTGGAGAGACAGATACAGCTGAAACATGTTCTTGGCATGTTTTATTACCTCTGCAAGAACAGTTGCTCGGGTCAGGTTTCAGACTTGCTATTGCATGCATCATCAGGATGAAATTTGAAACTGTTGGTAAATTACTACTAAACCCCTGACTGCTGGAGGCAGGGTTTGGGTCTCTGGGGGCAGGGTTTGGGTCCCTGGGGGCAGGGTTTGGGTCCCTGGGGGCAGGGTTTGGGTCCCTGGGGGCGCGGTTTGGGTCCCTGGGGGC
>VWZT01014822.1:63820-78990 GCA_013397055.1 Pachycephala philippinensis
CGGGGGGCGCTGTGCCCAGCCCGCAGGGGGGCGCTGTGCCCGGCCCGCGGGGGGCGCTGTGCCCGGCCCGCAGGGGGCGCTGTGCCCGGCCCGCAGGGGGCGCTGTGCTCCCGCTGCCGCCCCTCATGGCCGCGCCCGCCCGCCGCAGCCCGCGGTGCACCCGGAGCTCCCCAAGGCCGCTGCAGCGTCCCCAGAGCAGCCGTGACAGAGCGTCCCAGGGCACGGGGAACCAGTACACACACTGCTTGGGCTGTAGCAGGCATGGGGGGCAGACAACCCCGTTTGAAAATCTCTTTCTACAGTGCTTTGATAAGAGGTGAGGATGAAGAGTTTTAACTTGGAATTTAAAGCAGCCTGACTTTTGCTGGCCCTGGCCAGCTCCTTAGTTTGTCTGCTGGATGATTTGAATGAGGAGATGGAGGTCAGGAAGTGTGTTCTGGACAAAGGCTGACTTGCAGCTCTTCCTCTGCAAAGAGAGCTCCCTTGCAGCTCTGAGCGGCCTGCAGAGCAGAACCGCGGTGTGTCCGTGCCCGGTGCTGTGCTGTGCTGTGCTGTGGGGACCTCTGCAGGGCAGCGCCCAGGCAGAGCTGTCTGTTCCATCACTTGTAGCAGAAACAGACCTTGCTGTAGGTACTTGTGTAACTTTCTAAACTGAAACCTGGAGTCACTCACTGGGCTGGTATGTTTAAGCAAATGTTTACTTTTCTCAAACAGATCTGTTTCTTGGTGCCATGAGCATCTGAGAGAAAAATAGCACAGATTATTTCTCTGTCTGATGTCGCTTTTAATAGAAATTTTCATACATAAGGAGAGTTTTAACATTTGTATTCCCAAAGACCCAGGCATATTTTGACTGTGTGGTGATTACTACATTCTTTTTAGACCCATGTGTTAGCTGCTGCATTAGCTTATAGCAAAGCACAGTCCATTACTCATTGCTGCTTCTACTTGCTGTGTTATTTCCTCTGCTTCCATCTTTGTTCAGTGTTAAGATTATCTGACACATCAGCTGTGTTGACAGGCTGGACGTTACCCTGGACAGCCAGCAAAGCACAACTTGAGTTTGTGACCACCTGAGGAGGATCCAGGTTTTGGGACCCTCAGATTGCTCCAGGCAGTAAGAGGAAAACTTTGTTTTGAAGCAGAGCATTTCTGTCTCCTACAGCATCCAGTGTTTTAAACAGATGTTCTGCAGCTATAACTTCTAGACTATAGACTCTTCCACGCTTTTCAGTAGATCCCTTGCAGTGGTGGAGTGCAACAAAATGTCTTGGAAATGGAAACAGGGTCAGGACCCTTTCTATCTGTGTAATCCTGAGAATCTGCCCGATTTCTTTAGTGTTACATTTGGGAAAATGTCCACTGGATTGCCTATACTTGTCTATGCCTGTTGTTTGCTCTTCTCAGTTTTGAATGCTGTGGCTGGGTCAGCTTAAAATTTTCCGTCTAATGCTCAGAATAAGCTTGACTTCCTCAGTCTTAAAGCAAATACTAAATCCAGGGGCTGGCCTCATTTCTCTACTTTGCAGGCTCCCTCAGGTTCATATAACATTCTTCAGCGAGGATGTCCAGGGCCAGCAAGACCTTTGGAGATGCAGTCTCAGTGCTGACTACACGAAGCTAGGCACGTTTTTCCAGCTCCAGCAGGGTAGCAGGTGTCCTTCCTGTGGGCTGGGGAAGCTCAGCTGCTGCACAAGGGTGGTCAGTCAGTAAATGCAGCCTCACGAGAAGCTGCTTGCCCAGACAGATTCCCTAAAGCCTGTTCAGGAAAGCTGCTCCTGGAGGTGTGTGTACACCCCGGGGCTGCACCGGAACAGCTCTACACCTCCTTGCTCCTCCCACTGTGGGTGGCTGCAGTGTCTTCAACAGCCTGCTGGTTCAGGGCTGCTCTTTAACTGACAGGTGAGGCTTTTGCTTTTCATCCTCCCACACACACTGGAGTACTTGGACTTCGGTCTGGGAAGGAGCCTGGCCTGTGGGCAGCAGCTGCCTTCTGGCTGCCATTCCCCAGTGAGAAGAAATACTGAGCTCTACCTCAGCCCTTGTTTAGCAGCTTGGAGTATGTGTACTCACTTTGTGCTGCACAAGTGCAGCAGTGGTGGACATGGCCTTACCCCCCACCCCAAAATTTCCAAATCTGGCCTGCAGATGAAGGGAGACAGTTGCCATGTCATGCAGATAGCTTCAGATCATCTGCAGCCTTACAAGAGCAGTGCTGTAATTGTTATATTGGCTTGGCCTCCATTCATTGCAAGAATTTGGCTAATAAGAGGGTATAATAACATTTTTTCTCAGAGATACAGCCCTTATCCAAGAAGATATGTCTTGAGAGTGAATCCATTTTTTAGCAGATGTGGATCAGGCCCTGGACACTACCAGTTTAAAGCAGACTTTTCCTCTGAATATTCGCTGTCACTTTTTTACAGCAGGATATTTATAGATGCAATTTTCTTGGAAATCTACATAGGAGGACTGAAAGTTACAGAGAACTTTTTTTAGTCAGCAATTTATGTTCCTGAGGAAATGTCTTAGTAGGGTTTAGGAAAAATGCCTGGGGAAAAGGGTGTTTGCCAAAGGTGCCAGAAGCAATGTGCATCCCCTGGTGGTTCCTGGTTCCCAGCTTACCAAAACCTGGACCTCAGGCACATGCTTCACAGCAGCTGCTGCTGTGTCATATGGGTGACATACTTTGTGCTGCTGGTCATTATTTCCTTCTGTAAGCCCTCTCTGTCACTCCTCTGAACTATGAGCACAGTCCCACCAGTCAGTCTTGCCTCTAGGACCACCAGATTGCTGTTGAAGTTCTCCTGAGTGAGCTTGCAGGCTGTAAAGGTAAGTAGCAACATCGGCAGGAGTGAAAGGGATGCTGGTGAGGTCTCACCTCTCAAAAGGAGTTCCAGTGACTTGGTGAATGTTTTTGCATGCAGACTTGGGTTTTTGTTCTGACAGGGCTGACCAGGCAGACCTGCTGTTCCATAGCCTTTCGGCAAGTTGAGGGCTTGGTGAGGAGGGGACAACTGCTGAGTCATCTTGTTAGTTTATAAAGCAGTTGCAAATCTGCTCCTTACTGTTCTTTTCCTGCCCTGGAGAAAAGTCCTTGCAGGAATAGTGCAGAGCAGGGAGAGGATTTCCTCAGTGACAGAGAGCAGATCAGGGCTGTGTGTCTGGGTGCAGGGTCCCCAAGCTGTGTAGGCTGGATGCGACAGGCTCAGAGGATGGCCCAGCCTGCTGCCTGAGAGATGTGATGAAGTCTTTCAAGTGACAAGTGGGTGCCTCTGTTACCCTGTGTTGCAGGCTGCTGGAAGGGGCATTGGTGGGTTCTCCCCTTTCTGTTTTTCCTTTTTTTTTTCTAAGCAAAATGTAAAGGTCATTGTCTCCTCTGAGCTGCCTTTTCCCTCTCTGAATTGTGATGGGGAATCTAACAAAGGCATCTATCCATGGATGAGTCTAATGATTTTCCCTTACACTCAAGAGGAAAGCTCACTGTTATCTGGGTGTTGTCAGATGTTCCCGCTGTCTAATGACAGCAGTCTGTCCATCAATCACAGCATTTCTGTTTCCCCAGCTGTGGCTCGAGAGCTGGGAAGAGGAAGATATAAAGCTTCCTGGGAGGTCTGCAAAGCTAACAGAAGACAGGATCTCTCAGGCCTTCAGGAATGCAGCACTGGGTTCAGCCATGGGTGAGTTGTGGTTTCCTGTAGGTTTGCCTGATCATTAAAGCTATAGAGGATTCCAGAGAAATGGTGAGCCTGTTAGCCCTGTAGAGAGAGTTGTAGCAGTGTTCGTTGCAGGGTTTATTAATTTTTATTTCCCTCATAGTGGGGGCAAAGACCTCAGGAACTGGAAGAGTAGGAACAGTGCCCTTGTCCTGTGAGAGCTGTATGCATGCTTCTCAACTTCTGCAGCTGTAACTCAGGCCACTTGCTGTCACAGTTAGCTGTGAGTTGTTGAAAGCAGAGCAGTTCGCAGCCTAACTTTTCTTGTAGAAGAAAAAACTGGTTTTGCCCCCTTTGAACCATGTTGCAAAGGACTGTGCACATCTCTACTGTGCACATCTGGATTGTGCAGTGCTGGTAAGAGATGTTACTCAGATCAGTGCCTGTGGTTTTCTGCTAATATGGTCTAGATGTGACCTCTTTCATCGTTCAGATATCTGCTCCTGACTGTTTTCTTCAAGGCTCTGAGTCAGACACTGCTGATAGCACTGCCGTGCTGCAGGTGGAAAAAGAACATACAGCACTCTTAATTTTTAATGCAGGTCTATGGAAATACAGTTTTAGGAAAAGCAACCAAAGAAAACTCTTAACTTGTTTCTCTGTGATGTGTTCGGATAAAATCCAGGTCCAATCCTGTTCAGTCCTGGTCCACAGCTACTGAACAATAGCTGTAAAGTCCGTAGGCAGCTCTGGTCATTCAGCCAAAGGCCTTCCTTTATCATCCACAGCACAAGTCATCTGACTTGTCAAAAATTGCTGGTGATCTCCACACTGTAGAATGTGTGTTGGGACTCATGGGCTGAGTTCTGCAGGCAGCAGAACAAAGGATGATCCTACCAGAAATCCCACAGAGCTGGACTTGGTTGTCTGTCTGTGTAAACTTGTGAGGTCCCAGGGCAAAAACAATTCCAAAAAACCTGAAGGAGAAGGTGCAGTTAACCTGTTCTCCCCAAAGGTTACCATCCTCTGCTTGTATTGCTCTTAAAACTTCTATGGTGACCAGCTATGCTTTTCATCAACAAAAGAATGCCCCTTTTTGTACAAGGGCATCCCTGCAAGTTATTCTGCTCCTGAACCTCTCCCTGTATGACAGAGTAGCCACGTTTCCTTTCTGTGAAAGCACACTTGCTTGGCTCCAATAGTCCTCACAGGGCCAGCAGACCCACCCAGACTTGGCAATTGTCTTGCAAGACATCTGTTGCTGGGCTGATGTGGTCCAGCATGGCTTGGGCCATATTTCCTTGGCATCTTTAGAGCCTGTCAGGGGGAAAAAAAAAAACCCAAACCCTAAAAAATCCCCAGGGCTATGTCAAACCAGAACAAGGGAGAACTGCTTTCACTCTGGGAATGTAAGATAAGAAACAAAGTTTGCTCCCAAGAACTTGCTGGGGGGATTGAATATAAACCCTACTGAGATGCCTGGACCCAGATCCAATTTTCCTAACCGCACAGGGTCAGTCAAAATTGCAGTCTTTACGTAGACCCACAGCTTTCTAAAGCTAATTTTCATTCAGTCTGTGTATCTAAGAATAATGTGAAGGTGTTTCTCCTACTGTTGGTGGGGGATGTGGAGCATGGCAGCCTGAGTGCTGAACCAGGGAAGTGTGCTCTGTTACTGCCCCTCAGGGAATTGTGCAAGAGCCACACCTGCCTCTGGTTTGTGTGAACTAATTAGCTGAGTAATGCAATCACCTTTCGAATGTCCTTCCTGTTCTAGATCAAGAACGAGACATGCATTGGTTAAATGGCTTACCCGAGGTCACATAGTAAGTGACTCATTGGCAGAGGTAGGAATTAACACCTGGTGCATTTAAATTCCTACTTCCTAGACCCTACAGGCACTGATTTCTAGTGTTCTTCTGATTCTTCTCGCAGCTTTTATGCCTCTTGCTCGCTGAAAGACTTGTTACACATGCGATGTCCGAAGTGACAACCCGTGAGAGCCAGTGAGCATCCCAATCAGGGGAATGGGAGAGCCCACTAAAGGGACAGACCCTGAGAGATCTCCTAGGTTAGGGTGACAGAAAAGCCCTCCCGCAGGATGCTTTGTTGTACTATGCTGATGTAGCCCAGTTCTGTTCCCCCGATTGGCCCGTTGGTTTCCCTGCCCCTTTTCTGACGACTCCGCTCCAGAAAGTTNACCCTCGTGTAAAAACCTGGGCACCCTCCAGCCCCCCCCGCACCCCCATTGTTCTGGGTCTTCGTCTTTGGACCTCTTCGCGTGGCTGGAATAAACTTCTCCCGTGGAATTCTGTATGAGGCCCGTTCCTGCCGCTTTGTCGTGGACTGGCGGAACCAGCTATCCAATGTGTGTGTGTGTGTGTGTGTGTAGTGGCCTGGCCGAGCGCCTTTGGGAAGGTCGCGGCACTTTAGCACCAACCGAGGCACCCGCCCTGACAACAGGATCTGACCACTGCCAAGAAAATGAGATGCCTGTTCTTTGCTGCAGACATCTAGTGATACACAAAGAAGCTAAAGTTCATTTTATTTCTTATCTTTTTGGAACATTTTACCATGTTACGCCCAAGCTGATGCAGTGCCAGGTCTCCTCTGTGCCCATGCCTCCAGAATTGTACATGCTGAAGGTGTTAATCTGTCTTCTAATGTTATTTTCTGTTTTTCTAGAAACATCTTTACTGCAGTTTCCCTGAAATGGGAACACTCTGTCCATACCCAGTCTTAGTACAATAGCATAATCACTTGCAAAAAAAAAAAAAAAAAAAAAATCAGTGGGTGGGTTTTATAAATCCCAGTTCAATGTTCAGCAAGGTATAACATCTGTTGTAATCAATATTTTAGAGCAAGCCTGTTTGATTAAAAAGTTACATTAAAGCCTTTTGCTTTGTACTGAATAGCTAAATAATTCACAGGAGTGGCTGTAATCTCTCCGAACTTCTTGCATTTCGAATTAAGAAGAAAATTCAGGGTAATTCTGTAGAGAGGTAGCATAGCCAGCTGGATCGTGCTCCTTAGGAGCTGCTGTAGTAGCAGTGAAGTACTTTCTGTTTTTAATGGCTCCTGAGGTATGCTGGAGTCAAATCCGGCAAAAAATTGGTCTCCTTTATCATCGATTTTTGGTGATAATCTTTCGACGATCTGGTGGGTAAATGCCAGCAGTCAGGGCTGAAGAGTTTTTGGTTTGATGAGTCCACAGAAAGGGACTGTTGGGTGCGCGGCCAGCGTGAGGTGCCACAGGGTGCGGCAGCAGATGAGGGTAATGGTATGAGCAGCACCTGCCACCTCAGGGCTGCGGCTCGGCACCGGTCACAGCCCGGCACAGTCCCGGCACGGTCCGGTACAGCCCCGGTACAGCGCCGGTACAGCCCCGGTACAGCCCGGCACACTGGGCGCGGCGAGCTCTGCCCGGACTGGGGCCGCGCTGGCACCGCGGGCCCGGGACAGGCGCCGCCACAGGACTCGCCCCGTCCCCGCCCGGTGTGGCCGCCTCCTGNCCGCTCCGTGCCCCTGGCTGCGCCGCCCGCGGGCTGTGCTGCCCCGGCCGCGACCCCGCCTGCCAGAGCGCCGGCCGGCGGCCCGACGGCTCCATCGGGCCCTGCTACTGTGATCAGGCGTGCGCTCGCACCCTCGACTGCTGCCACGACTACACCCAGGCCTGCCCAGGTGAGGGACTGGGGCCGGGGCCGCAGCCGCTCCCGGCCCCACCGGCCTCGCTGCCCTCGAGCGGACCGGCCCCCTGCTCGCCTCGGGCTCTGGCCGCGTGTCCGGGCACCGCAGGGCTCAGTGCGGCTTGTGGGGAAGGCGAAGGAGCCTGGAGGAGAACTGCTGAGAACTGCCCAAGACGACTATGAAATAAGGAAGGTTGTACTGAGCTATGTCAAAAAGTGTTATTTCTGGAGCAGCCATTTCACTGGCATCATTTCTGTAACCTTCCACATCCCCATTTGTTGCTCTTCTTCCAGTTATCCCCTGTGTCGTATCTCAGTGGAGTGCCTGGAGTGGCTGTGCAGAGCCTTGCAAGACAACCTATCGTGTCCGGACGAGGCACATCATCCAGGAGCCCAGGAATGGGGGAGAAGCATGTCCTGGTCTGGAGGAGAGGGCTGGCTGTGTAGAGTACTGGACTCGGCAAGGAACAGAGTGCCAACAGTCCCTGAGTAAGTGCACTGGAAAGTGTCTGGGTAGTTGTGGGGAAGACTCTGCTTTGGGTCAGCAGGGCTGATTTTTACTCTGTTTGAAGAATTGTTTTTAGACACTGGTAGGTTTGCCATAGGCCTGCCTGGGCTAATTGAGAACTCAGCCCTTCACACAGGGGCTTAGACACATCCTTCCCAGGACAGTGTTGGAAATGGTGCCTGCCATTTGCTGTGATCCACTGTGTCTTAAAAGTGAGATGTTACAGGTCTGCTGTGCTCTCACTTACACAAGTGTAAATCTCTGGAAATTTTGGTAAGATTGGCAGATTTATGTCTGTTTAAAACTTCTGTAAGTAGATGTTGAACACTTTTTTTTTAATTTATATATATGTATTTTTTTATTTTATGAGTTATCTGCAAAAAGTCACAAAGGAGCAGTACGTCTCAAGGCTGAGATATGCCTTCTCTGCACTGGAGCAGAGTGCAGGCAAGGGAGACCTGCAGATAGTTTCTGGTGAAAAAGCCTGGGTTTAGTTTGTTCAAATTAGGTTTTCATGGAATGCAGTTACTGATTCTTTTAGAAAAGTTGCTTGTCATTTTGGTTAGTATTTTGGGGTCAAAATCTGTCCAGTCTGGATTACAGCTGCAAGTGACTTCTTCAAACCTGTTGAGAGCTGGCATTAAGTGAATATTGCCTCCCCCTGTCTTTGGGTATTCCTATAAGTAGGCTTACTCTGCTCAGGCAAAAATCTGGCAGCTATACAAATTCTCTTCTCAGTGGAATGGTTGACAGTGATGGATAATATGAAAATACAAACTTAGAATTGTTTTTGTTGCCTGCTAAAGATAAAACCCTATGACATTAAAAGCCCATCTTTTCTGTTTTGCAGACATAAAGAGCCTTAGAGCAGCATTGCCACTGATGCTCTGTACCCTTTCTCTTTGGTATACACAGTCCCGGCATTAATAACTACGGGAGGGTTTGGAAAAGCGAGGAAGAAAAGAGCTGCAGCTGATGGCAATGAAAGGGCAGGGTAAGTTGGAGGCTCAGCTCAGGGACTCAGCCATGCTTCACCCACAGAGTCTCTCTGGTTGCCAGAAGGAGATTATCACAAGGAAAACCTTTACAGACCAAATCTTAGCTCCTGTCACAACCTGCTCTACAAAACCCATTCTAAGTAACTGAGAGGAGAGGATAGAGGAAATGTGGCTCAGCAAGTGGATGCCAGACTTGGAATTAGATTAGTCAAATGCTTGACCAGTCTGTGTCCGTATTGGTAAAAACAGATGCCAGTCATATCTGATATTTTTTATATGTTAGCTGAAAGCATCAGCAGAATAGTTTTATTCCCTATTTAACCTTGTCAAAATGCAGGTACACCACATGTTCTGCTTTTAATGACCTTGGGTGGGGGGATTGTTTGGTTTGGTTTGGTTTGGTTTGGTTTGGTTTGGTTTGGTTTGGTTTGGTTTGGTTTGGTTTTTCTTAATTAGTGATCTGTGGTCTCACAGGTGAGTGTGGCTCTGGCAGCCCTGTGCAGGGCCTCCCCTGGTGTTTGAGCTGACCCACTGTTGTTCGGTTGGCAGGTACTGTGTGGAGTTCCAGCTCGTGGCCATCACGCCGGGCTGCCTGCACAGCCACCACCCGTACACTCGCTGGATGCACTACCTCAGGGAGGGCCACACCGTGTGCGTGGAGTGTCAGCACCCAGCTCTGCATTCCCCGAGTCAGCACTGCTATGGCGATGGCACCGGCAGCCAAAAGTAAGAGTTTTAGCTCTGTTTTCATGTTGAATTTTCCATTCTTCTCCCTTGATCTGCTTGTTTCAGGGTCATAGTGAGAGAGCATGCAGCTGCCTGGAGCACTCTATGTTTATTAACTGCTTCTTTTTGCATACCATGAGTTTCTTGCAGAATTGAAATGACGTGGTGAAGCTCATGTAGTAAACCAGGGGCAGAGCCAGGACTGCATGTGGGAGTACCCGCACTTAGTCTGCTAAATCTCACTTGCTTTAGGGTGGCACAGTTGTGGAGTGTAAAGACACTCCAGCCTTACTTCTAAGGTTAACAGTCCTGTCAGATGTCAAATAAAGCCAATTCTATTTCTGATTTTTTAGCACTGGGGATTTTGTTTCTATAGGTGACCCTCTATGAGTACTTCTGGTGAGTGGTAGCTGGCTTAGGAACTTTGGGTATGTGCTGGCACCTGAGGTCAGATGGAGGTGCTGTTAAGTCTCTGCACCTTCAGCATCCTTTCCCTGAAGAACTGAAGAAGTTTTGGGGTGATAGATGGGGACCACTCAGGTTGTACAAATTAGGTAAGCTCTGGCAAGGATGAAGGATGGCTTGAAGCTGGGAAACACATCTGGGGCAGAGCCAGCAATAGAGAAGTCCTGGCTCCCAAACTCTGTGGTGGTCACTGGAGGCACAGTTCTGCACTGCCTAATCCTGGTACCTCCTAGTCCCACTGTTGGCTTACTAAAGGCGCCTCTGAAACTGCCTAGCAGCCCTGCCTGAGGAAATCATTGCCCATCAGTGCTGGGCAGGAATATGTTTCAAACCTATGTAAAGGTTGAAATAAGCATGTTTGCTTGAACTAGAAATTCTAAAGTAGGATTGTCAGGCCTGAGGCACACAATGTTCCACTACCAAGACTGCCAATAATGGCCTTTGTGGGCAGGATTTTTCTGTGTCTTTCAGGAAGAGGAAGTCACATTAGAGTTTTTTTCCTTTCCTCTTCAGCTTGCTATGTAAGCTTTTAGATAAGGAAGGAAAAAATCTTAACTGCTGTGGCCAGGAGTAGCTCTTACCTGCATTCAAGATGTAAATTATTATAAAAGCTTACAGTAATGTTATTTTAATAAAAATCTGGAGCCAGCCAGGAGCATCAGATAAGTGAAATAAAAGATGTATTCAGGAATTCATTTCCTCATTGGGCTGCAAAAAGAGGGGACATTGTCACCCACCTGATCTGCTGAACAACACTGTATGTGGAATGGAAGCCCCCCAAAAAAGAGCACTGTGTCCTGTGGGAATTATCCTCAGATGTTGGCAGGCTGAAGACTGGAGAGAGGCAGCAATAATGGAGTTGGGGTGAGTGGTTCACTGAAATCAGGACTCAGCCCACATCTCAGCAGATATCTTAAGTCCATCCTAATTGAGCAGAGCCTAGAAATTGCTCCCAGAGGCCTGCTCTAAGATGAGCTGGTGCATCCATGTCATTATAAACCTGTGAGAGCCAGCAGGGAAGCCAACTACTTGTGAGCTCACATGTGTAAGGAGTAAAAGTAAGGCTGCTGCCCAGAGTTTTGAAGGGTGTGAGATTGCGCTGCGCACAGCCAGCTTTATCTTAATCCTCCCTGTGCAGATTCTGGTATTTTGAAATGACCTCACGCCAAGAGGAAAATATAGTGAGCCTTTTCCAACCATATGTGGTGCATGAATCCCAGCTCTCAAGCATGACACCTCATTAAGCCAAGGGCAGGCATATCTGGAGCAGAGCAATAATTCCAGTTTCCACAGAACTATAAACAGAAATTGGGGGTCTTTGGGCTATCTGTGGGCAGCTCTCTGCATAGGACAAGAGCTGATCCAGTTGTGGTAGCTGTGCTTCTCCAAAGGTCAGTGCTGGGAGATGCCGATGTGAGGAATTCCCTTAAACCACTGGATGGTAAAATCTGGGAAGGGGCACAGTGCTACAGAAAAATGTCTGTTCCTGTCACTGTTAGGTTTTACTTCACACTGGTACAACCTGTGGGCCTCACTGTGGCTGCTGCTGCTGCTTTACAGTGGTAGAGAGGGAGAATTGGGCCCATGGAGTGACAATTGGTGTTATCAGACTAAATGGGATTTATTGGGTGATTTAAATCCTATTGTACCTCATGGTGACTGCCCCGCAGTGGAGGTGCAGGTCATTTTCTCTCATCTTCTGCCTATAATGACTGTGTTTCAGGAATCAGCTGTTGCACTGGCAGGCGGTGGGGAACCATCGCTGCAAGGGAACCTGGAGGAGAATTCGCCAGCTGGACACTTGTTCCTGCCCTTCTGTTCACAGCTTCTTGTTCATCTGACTTCTCCTGGCAGTCCCAGCAAGCCCCAGTGTGCGGCAGCAGCAGGAGCCAAAGCCAAAGTGATGACTTCTCCATGTTGGAGGCTTTGGTTTCACTGCCTTTCCAGAGGTCTCTGTCTGTACAGGGGCACCTGGAATCCTCTCTGTCTGTGTGTACGCCTCGATTTCCAAAGAAATCAGGCTGGCTGGGAAGTGCCGATCTCTTTTTTCCCTGAGATAATCTTGCCTCACCTTGATGACTTCTTGCAAATTCCTCCTTTCTTGAAAGGAATGAGAAATTACCAAACAACAAATCAGACAAAAAAGGCCATAAGAACCCAGGTTTAATTATTCTTTTTCTAAAGTCTCAATGAAGAATTAACAATGCAGAGTAAATTAACTCAAGTGCCTTCTTTTTGTGGCAACAGCACTTTGTGGATACTTCCTGCTCATGCTTGTGTATCTATTCCTTCTAGTTTCACCCTCCCTGGTCTCATTATTTCATTTGACCCTCAGTCTTGCAGAGGGTTGATCTTGTGCTGCTGAGGTAATGACAGAACTTAGAAATGTGCTTGTCAAATCTGAGAATAGGAGGTACCACGGACAAACTGGCGCTTGGACTTCAGGTTCAAGGAACATCCCTGACTTGGCCTAAAATGCAATGCAGTCCTGGGGCTCTAAATAGGAGGCTCAGCTGTGCCAGGAGGGCTGACTATAGCCTTGCGTTTTTGACTGGGAAATACGTGAAATATTTTCCTTATATTCTGCTGATTAATATTAATACTTTCCTATAAATCAAAATAAAGGAGACTGGAGACATTCTCCCAATGTCTGTCTGTTTGATTAATCTGTGTGGTGCCATCTCTTTAGCTTCTTAACCTGTCTAATTTGTTCCAGACAGGAACTCGCTGCAGGGTGAGATCGAGGTCATTCCATTTGTCACACCCAGGTCAGTGGCCAGGGCTGGCTCCAGCAGAGAGTTTTAATGCTTAGCTCCAACTCTAGTCTGGAATTGGATCACAAACCCCTCTAATAACCATGCTGAAGGTCTTGCATGGAGACCTCAAGGGGCACTGCGGATCCGTGCCGCAGATGCTGAGGTCTGTGGTGGGCCATGAGAGCTCTGGAAGCGCCTGATGCCTTTGGGCAGTGCAGTAGGGATTTGAGAGCAAGGCTCTGCTTCTCATTGTGTGTCAAAAGCTGTCTGTGAATTAGAGACTCACAGGGGTTGATATCATCCCAGAGTAGGAAGATTTTAAGGAAAAAACAGAAGGTCTTGTACTTCACTGTGTAACATAACCTGTCACTAACTTGTGGCCTGTTCAGGAACACTTGCTGTTGTGTGAGTGGAGGCGTGTGATCCCCAGAGATGGGTTGGGAATAAATCACTGGAGCATTTCATTTTGGTTTTTGTAGTGAGAATCTCTGTCAAGCTGAAAGCCAGTTTCATTTCTTGGTGGTCTTTAATCAGAGTAGCATTTTGTCACTGTAAAGTTTTCTTTGTCCTGCAGAAGCCCCTTATTGAGCCACCGGATCCTAAAGAGGGAGGTGGTCATTTCAGGAGCAGAATGGAGTCAGCTATTGGAAAAGTTTTTCATTTTCAAAATCTACCCAAACTGTTGATCATGGGAAACCCTGCTTTTACCACATTCTTTCAGAATTGAGTACTGAAGCTATAAGGGATGCAGGTTTTTTGTAGTAGTTTTTAAAAAACTGAAGTCTTCCACAAGGGTTTTCTTTGCTGCTGCCTCATCCCTGAGAGCTGGTAACGTAAGGTCTTACCAAGAGCTACTGGTGGTGGCATGGTAGGACTGCCAGGCCTTTCCTTCTGCCACTGTAACCTGGAGATGCAGGAGTATGAAAGATTTAGCCCCCGAGGGACCCTCATAGCAGCTGTGTTTCTGCACAGGCTGTCACTTGATGACATAAGACATTGCAAATGTCTCTGCATCAGCAAATCCTAAAAAGGGCTGTGCAGTGTGCTGGCTTCACCTCCACAACTTGTGCAACTGTACAAACAAATCCTGTTGGTAAATTCCTGGGGGAAGTGTGTGTGAGAAAGAGCAAGAGTGAGCCTTTTGAGTAGAAGCAGGTAGTGAAGTTGTCAGATCACTTTCCCTACAAAACAAAATTAGCTCATGGTTTTGACACATTCTGGGTCCTGCCTGTTGCCCTTTAGGAGTTTTATCACCATTCATCACTATGATCTCTGTAATTTCTACTATCTGGGTTTTGGTAAAAGTGAAACTATTGGAAATCCAAGACAAAATACTCCTGAAAAATGGCTTTGTACTCTAAACAAGCAAGGCAGCCTTGCATGGAGGAGAGGCTGTTCTCCGAAGATGACAGCCGTTCCCATGACAACGCTAAAAACCTTTCACCACTGGTTATCAACAGGAGAACATCTCCCACAGCAAATAGGCAAAGCCAGGAGCTGAGTCCTCATCTTCCATAATCATCCTGTTGGGCTCTGATAGCAGCACTGCCGGTTGTGTACAGGCAGCTCCCCCTTCCACGCACCCCCCTGGCTCCACATGAAAGGGAGAGCAAATAAAGCCAAAGCACCAGCTAGTTGGATATATGTAAAAGCAAAATTAAGCTCAACTGATGTTCCTACACTTCCCCGTGCTCTCCAGCCGAGAATCTCCATTTTTAATGATGAAAAGTCAAGCAACAAATCCGGGTCCTTTTACAAACTGCTGAAGAACCCATGTGATTTTCTTTTGTAGAGAAATCTTTCATTGACAGGGGGGTGGAGAGAGAGAGAGAGGCCCTGGGGGAATTGTGCTTTTCCTCACCCTAACCCTGTAATGTCCAGCCTGGGATTAAGCAGTTTTCTTCTGCATTTGAAACACAAGGTGTTAAAAGACCATTTTTTACATGGTATCTTCATAGGCCTATGAGCTCTCTGAGTGTCCTGGTATGTGGGATTGCATTCATCTGAATATATGAGAATCTGCTTCCTTCCATAAGGAAAGAGCCCTTGCGCATTTAGAAACAAGATAAAATATGCCCAGAAATTGAGCCAAAGGTAAAGAAAAAGAACAACAAAAAATGTAACTTTCTTAAATAGCTGTGTTGTTCTGAGGACAAACCGTTCCTTTTGCAAGTTGAGCATGTTCTGCTGGAATGGTAGGAGTTAGCAGCACTTCTCCATAACTGAGACTATTCTGTTATCTCTAGCTTTCAAAACATTTTTTTTCCTTTATTCCTAATTTTGAGTATTTTGAGTCTTTAAATCTTAAGATCACTAACTCTCTTTTTTTCTGCCTTTTTTTTTTTTTTTTTTTTTTTTTTTGGGAATTTTTTTTT
>VWZT01014822.1:79044-117881 GCA_013397055.1 Pachycephala philippinensis
GCTGGGGGGATGAACCCAGGAGGGTTTCTGGGCTTCTTCTCTTCATGCCAGAAGGGCATGTTGAGCTTCCTGTCCACCAACCCTTCCAAGTCCTTCTCCTCAGGGCTGCTCTCAATCCATTGTGCAAATGTATTTGTAAATATGTTTGTTTTATGGTAGAGCATTTCAGTAAAAACGGCTTAGTGACTGTACTGAAGTGTAGTTTACTGGGAAATGTGGAAGCCATGCAATTAAGCAAATGCATTTTCCAAGATTGTGGTCATCCATTTTATTATGTGTGCCTGCAATTGATTTATTCAGTCCTGTGCACCTTTACTAAGAAGTAGGTAGATGTAGCATAAATATGCAATTTTATTTCCAGCTCCTGGATGTGCAAAAGCAGTCTGGAAAGTAACCTCACTTTCATGGAATAGTGCGTGGCAGGTTGAGGTGTCTTTAAAATCAGTCAAATCCTTTAACCCTCTCCACAAATGCACAGCCTTGGGCTGAACTGCAAGACAATGCACGGGAAGGGTTCCCTCCTTCATCTGTATCTTGGGTCATCTTCTCACTTGCTGTGTGCAAGTCTTGATTAAAAACCCTACCACTTCAGTACGGCCTTGCAGAGGAGCTTGAGATGATCAGGAGAAGCAACCCTGTACTTGAAATCGGGGGAAATTATTTTATATAATCAGTGTGACAAGTGGATGTTCAAAGTTCTTATTAGTTGCAGTTTTCTAGAGTGGAGAAGAATTTCTTCTTTAATATGAATCTGTATTGTGCTTCATGTTCCACCTTACACCCAACCCTACCATTCTCAGGAGAATCTCAATTGCTTGGACCAGAGGCTTTCCACAAAACTGGGTGGGAGTGGACTTTTCAGAGGCTCTGAGGCAAGTTGGGTGAAGCTGAAGGTTTGAGTGCTGTCCATGCTTTGAGCAGCCAGCGTTGTGCAGGCAGGAACCCTGTGGAAGGCAGTGACCTCCAGGGGGTCCAGATGGCTACAGGGTGGGGCCAGTAGTGTCCACCCTGGACTCACAGGTGTCTGGAAGGGTGTAAAATGGCCAGATTAACAAAAGGCTCCCAGGATAAAGAGAAACTTCAACTATGGAAGGTTTTTATCAGCATGACTCCATCACCTATTGATCAAAGGTGAGAGGGAAGGGGCATCAGGGATGATTTAAGATCCCAAACTGCAATCAGACCTACTTGCTCTCAGATCTCTGCCTTGGAGCACATACAGAGGGAAATCAAAACCAGTTCTCCAGTCAGCTCATGTTTAGTCTGCTCTTTGGCTTCTGTCATAGCAGGGAGATGGTAAAGCTGAATGCAGAAATTTGTTCTACCAAGATCCTAGCCCTGTAGATCACTGTGTTATAATTGACTGTTAATTTGTGTGCCTAGTTTGCTCGTTTTCCTAATCTTTGCATCTATTAATTATTGCAGAACAGTTCTTGCTGATAACTCGCCGACAGTTTGCGCTGCTGTTCTGAAATTATAAAATGATATAGTTGGCAGAATGGGTGCAGATGTGCGGTTAATTGGCTTTTTGCAGGAGGAGATTGCATAGTATAATAATATGCCCAGGGTGCCATGGGAAGTGCAAGTTCTGACTGTTTTAGTAAATAGAATTGGAGAATATGAGCTCTGGATTGTATATTGTCTTGGAATTTATCCCAAAGTTGGGGAGGGTTTGAAACCCCTGTCCTTGAGCTCTGGAGTCACAAACTCGTTGCTGGGAGGGCTCCTGTTGGTTTTCCTCAGCTCACTCATGTAGGTAACAGGTTTAACTGGAGGGAACTGGGGTTGCTGCTCTGGTCGGGGGCTGTGCCTGGAGTCGCAGGAATCGTGTGATGGGAAAACAAGTGGTGGGTTGTGGGGGCTGCTGAAAGAGCTGGGAAACCCAGAGCTTTGCTAGGGGGGACAGAGCACTTCTTTTCTCACCTCTTTCTTTAGGAAGTAGGATTGAAGTAATGGAGGAGATTTTTCTAAGTGAGGAAGGTTGGTGAGAATGAATGTTTTTTGTTTCCTGCTAAATGCAAGTCTCAAAACCAAAGCTTTTTTGTGTTGTTTGGGGTTTTTTTCTCCTGAACATGAATGCACAATCTTGGGTTGACTTGGAAGATGTTACAAAAACTGGGCAGTTTTGGTGTCTGCAAAGACTTTCTTAGATAAAAATGTGAACAACCTGAAGGAAATTCAAAGGATAAACAGAGGTTGAAAGTTTATTTCTAGTAAGAAGCCATTTCTTTTGAAAGGAACAGCTCATCCCCCAAAAGGTTTGAGTAGCAAATGTTCATTATTGCTACCTGGCCTTATCTGAAAATGTCAATAATTTGATACCAGGCTCAGCACTTTGATGCCTCATGAGCGGTGCTAGCTGCAGTGGGGTGGCAAGGCTGGGACCCTGCTGCCGTGTTCAGCTCCTGGCCTCTTACAAAGCCCCAGGACTGCAGCTCTTCTCTTCTCTGTTTCATCTTTTCAGCTGTCAAAGGGGGAGTGTAAACTTCACCATTCCTGTGAAGGGCTCAGGGTCCCTCAGCAAGATGCTCTGGATTCTCATCCTGTCCTGCGTGTACATACAGTGAGCAGCTCCTCCAGCCTCTCCACTGATCTCATTAAAGCTCTGGTTTTAGCAGTTGGGGATTTGTAATTTTTTTGTTGTTGTTGCTGCTACTGCTGGTTTTCTGCATCACCATTCATTTTTATAATTAAAGTGACAGCTCTTGAACTAGTGTGTCGAAACAGCATGATTTAGTCAGAAAAGTACTGTGAAGATCATCTCTAATCAGACAACAGTGATTCATGTTTAACTAGGTAAAGGTAAACCCTAGATCCTGCTGGCTCCTGGGGAAGCTTCCCCAAGGACAGGGTGTTGGTAGGAGCTTGCACGATTGGGCCCCACTGCCTGGAGTTCATGATGGAAACTGTTTAACACATGGTTTGTGTCTGTGTCAGGGCTGCAGCTGGACCACTCTGAACCTTAGCAAAACTTTTCAGACTGATTTTCTAGAAGCTGTAAGGAAAAAAAAAAAAAAGAAACAGGAAATTATTTTGGTTTGAAAATCAGTTGATGTTTCCAGCTTGACTGGAAATTGTTTCCAGGAGTCCCAGCTCTTTGTTCCCTGGCATCACAAAACAGGTATGCCAATCCTGAAGGAATCTCAGAGGAGAAATCCCAAGTGGGGGTGATGTTTGTAGCTACAGGAATGTGCATCTCCCCTGTGGTGTGTGGGGCAAGAGGGGCACAGGGCTGGGCAAGCATCCTGAGAGCTTCTGACTCACTGCCTGCTCCTGCTCCCAAGCTTAATCTTGGTCAAGTTCTCACCCTTCCTCCTCCTTTTTCTGCCCTTTGCTCTGCTGGCATCAGTCCATGGTGCTGTAGATAGCACAGTACAAGTATATGTATCTGTGTGTCATTACTGTTTGTGTAAGAGGCCGTGTGACTCCACCAAGGCACATCATGACAGCCTGCACATGGGGAGGCCTTTAAATCTGTCCTGCTTACAATGGCTGCTCTCCAGCATCCTGGTCTGTAGGGTATAAGAATCCTGGATTAATGGCAATATTTTTATATTGCCTTAAGTAAACTTCCATTCTTGACCAGAGCGTTTTACTTCGTTGCACAGGAATGTTAAATGCAGCATTTATCTGCAGAGCTATGCAATCTTACAGTAACAACATTTGATGCTGCTTAAGATTAAAGGGCTCCAGTTTCAATAGCAGAAAGGATTTCTAGCTGGAAGGAACCAGCCCTTCAGTGCTCAGGTACCACATAGCAGGAACCTGAGCTTCCAGTTCATTTTCCAGGAAAGTTTCTAACGCTGAAGTCACTGACCTTTGTGAGATCACTGGAGTGACAGACTGGCGCTGGTCCAGCAGGCACCTCCTGTGCTCCTCCTACTTCTGAGACAATATCCTCTCTACACGATGAATAATATCTTTGATTTCAGCACTTGTGACCTGAGCTGAGAAAGGGGAGTGAGTGGGGGTGTGCAGCTGTTCTTTACACACATGCTGCCCTACGAAGGTCACTGAACTGGGAGTTTGGTCCTCAGGTGCAACAGCTGCGATAGTGCAGTGGCTCCAGGAGTGGCTTTGGGCAGTCCAAGTGCTGCTAGGATCCCTGCCAGGATGGAGGTGAATATACATGACACACTTGTGAATTGCTCAAAGAAATTAGTGGGTGGGAGAGGAAAGAGAAGGGGGAGTGAGGATGCCTTTTTCTCCTGTGCTCTCATACAGTGGAAAGCTGGTGACTGGGAGCTATTGAGATGTTTATAATTGTCTCATTAGAGACAGAAAATGTAATTAAAAGGGATAGCAATCTCTCTCCAAATTCAAAACATTGCAGTCTATCTTCGAAAGCAATTTTGGCTATTAGCACAGGTGGTAAAGTCCCAGCAATTGAACCCAATCTAATTGCTGTGTCAAACCACTAAGGAGAAAAAATGAGTTCCCTTCCAGATGCTACCGGACACGTGGGCCGTGTGTGGAGGGAACAGGAGCAGGGGGCACAGGCAGCCCAAGCACGGGAGCCCCTGAGGGTCGGCACCCACCAGGGAAGAGCAGAGGCTGCTGTCTGTGCCAGGGTGCTGCCCTGGCCCTGCAGGGCCCGTGGGACACAGAGCCCCCGGAGCAGCACGCGGTGGGACACAGAGCCCCCGGAGCAGCACCCAGCACTGCCGGCTGCAGATGGCACTGAGAGCAGTGACTTTGCTGCGGGTGAGCGGCTCAGCCAAGGGGCTCTCTGGGACAACAAGCAAATCACTCACACACTTTCCATGTTTTGCTTAGATGTTGAAGTTTTAATTCCATGTCCAGGGAAAAAGCGTGTTCCTGAAATTTCTCAGCGAAGTTGAGATGTGTATGAGTGAGACAGCTGGGTGGAAGCTCCCGTTCTCACACCGTCAGTGTGACTCACAGGGGTGGCTTGGACAGCTGGGCCCCTTTCGTGCAGGACGAGGGAGCTTTATCCAGGGTTGCAATGAGCAGCCAGGGTAGATGCAGTTAGTTCAGAGCTTTTGGTGCTCTTCGAGACTTTCAGAAAGGCCTTCAATTCTTCAGAGCCTTACAGAAATTACAAGAAATATAGTTTTGCATTTCTCAGACATTGTGAGGTTGACCAAAATATTTGGCACATGAAGTTGACTTCAACCCCTGGTGTATTTTCTTTGAAAGAAAATCTACAAAACTCTTCTCTCTTGCTCTCTCTTTCAGTTGCATGTGTTGCTTTTCTTCTGTGACCAAAACCAAAAGCACTGAAGTGCAGAGAAAAAAAATCTTCCTGGGTCTTCCTCACCCCATGAAAAATTTAGCTGTTAGTTAATGGGGGTGAAAGCAGTCCCTCTCCCTCGGTCCCCCCAGCTTAGTGCTGGCTGTGTGTCTGCTGGGAGAGACTGGCTGATCCAACCAGTCCTTTTGTATCTCACCACGGGGCTCTGGTGATCACGCTCTGGCAGCCAGAGGCCACCGCTGACATGCCCTGCTGCTCCTCTGGGAGGTGAGGTCAGGCAGGTCAAGAAACCCTGCCCAGAAAACCATGAGTAAAGTATTAGAACTGGTGAAAGGCGCCATCTTACAGTACCTGGCCAAGAGTTCACCTGTGTCTCCATGGTCTCTGAGACCTCATGTCTCAATTCTGCAGCCTGGAGAGTGCTGAAGGAGATGGAAAGGAAGGAATTAACAAGGAAAGTAAAACAGCTAATTTTTTGTTTCATTTCCTGAGAAATAAGAGAAGATTTTTGCAGCTAATGAATTATTTCTGAAAACACTAGTAATAGCTGCAGGCAACATTAGCTTCAAGTTTCCCAATGAGCAAGGATCACTTATGTACCATTTTAAAATTCTAATGTATTTTCATTTGCTGTAGCTTGACTCTAATATAACTGAGGGTCTGGAAAGAGGCCAGAAGAAGTAGCCATGTTTCCAACAGATTACTGTCTCCTCAGATGACGCAGTGGAAAGCAGTTCCTGGATCCTGTTGGAAGCCTGGGGCTACCAATTATCTCAGCAGAGAGGCTCCAGAGCCCTTCGTTAGCGCTGGGGACAGGTGATTTCAACTAAGCAGAAAAATTGGTTGTGTCAGAGGTTAAATAGCTCTGCTGCTGCTTAAAAACAGGTTTGCTCTGGACTTCAGAGGCCCTGGGGTTTCTGCCTCCTTTTCAAAGAAACCCTATGGCAAATCTGGAGGCAAAACCCAGCCAGGAATGTGGACTGCAATGTAGTGATCCACCAGCACATGATGCCCTCCCTGTCCCAGGGGGCAGGTGGTGGTTTGAAGCCCCACCTCCCACCCAGAGCTGAGGCTGGGGCACAGGGAGGAGGGAAGGTGCTGCTCTGGCAGAGCCTCCAGGGTTGGGTTGGCTTGCCATGGCACTGCTCAGTGACTGAGGGATGTGTCATCTGAGAGAAAAAGAGGAACAGATGGTAGAGGGAGTTACAGTGGGAGGAAAACCCAATTAGAAGTCCCAGCATGGTTTGTGTTGGGGATATGGATCTTATACCTTAAGTAACAGCCAGGAAAAGAGAGATACTGGGCTTTGTCACCCATTGTGGAGAAAATTCTTGTTTCAGGCAGAGAATGATATGAAAAAAAACTTTGGTGAAGCTTCTGGGAGATTCTTCTCTGAAGGGAGAATGACTGAGGGAGATATACAATAGCAGAGATGGACTTAATACGTCCAGTGTGTGGGCTCAGTGTTCCAGTAGAGGTTTTTTAGCTTTCACCTCCTGGAAGAATGTTTAATAGTTAAAACAGCAGCCTGACAGTTGGAAGTCTGTAATCCCACCCCTGGGAATATCCCCAGCCCCTCCTGGCATAAGCACCTTGGCATCAGTCTTGGGGGGGGGATCACTCACACCCTGTTTTGGCCATTCAGAAGTTAATTTTCAGAAGCAGAGAGCATTCCATGAGCTGGACTCGGGCAGTGGCACCTCTCAGCCTCAGCTGCTGTAAAATCCCTCATCTCTGAGACAGAGCTTGCAACTTTTTGCCCTGTGCAGGGATGGGGCTGCCTGGGAAACACTCCTCCCTGGGAGGGGGCCAAGCACTGGCTCTTGGAGTCCAGGGACTGTGAAAAGGCCAACGACAGCACATTTCATGCTCTCAGCAAGTGCTTAGGGGATGCTGGACTCAAATTCAGCTGGGGCAGTGGCTGCGGGAGGGGAACTGTTCTGAACAGGGTTCATGGGCAGCTCTCTGTGTCCAGAGGGGGAGAAAACAGCTCCCCACGCCACTCATCTGTGCAGCTGGGTGTCATTTCTCTTGCAAATACAAGCGCTGAAGTCCCGAAAGCGCCGATCTGCGTTCTGCGGTGCTGTTGTTGCGCTGCCCCGCTGTGCTCACGCCTGGTGCCGCAGCCCTGCCCGGCCCTGGGCAGCGGGAGGAGGTTTCACCTTCCCCGGCTGCTGGCACAGGCATCTCCCCTCCCGCAGCTCGGCCGCAGGTGATGCTCTGCAGGTGAACTGCTCCGGGGTGCTGACACGAACTGTTCGTGGGAGGGCGAGGAACAGGGTACACGTTCTGGAAGCAGGATGAGGAAGAGGGACTGAGTAAGAAAGAGTGAGACATTTCTGGTTTTATTCCCTAACAAAAGGGCTATGGAATGAAATAATAAAAAAAAATTCCCGAACAACACGAGATATGGGAAAATTAATGTATTTTTGCTCATTCTTTCTCATTCAGCATTTTTTTTCCCATTAAATTATATTTCTTCCTGGTGCTACACTCTTAATTACCTTGCTGAATACATCATATAGGTCTCAGATCACTGACTAATGTTGATAAATCATTCTTATGAAACAGATTAGTGTTTTCTGAGGGGTGCTCAGGAACAAAGGGTCAGAGCTGAACACAGGACCAGAGCTCAGGCATTCCCAGGCCTCACTGTTGTGTTATGACCATCAAGTCAGCCTAGAAACTCACAGAAGCAACCCTGGTGGAAAGGACTGCCCATCCTTAAAGCTTTTTGTTCTCTATAAAAAAGTCCAAGAAATGCTGTTTGGAGAGTGTATTCTGGAACTTATGAGAGTATCAGTTGCACAAACTTTTCCTGATGTAGGCATATATTAATAACAACACAGTATGGGGTGCTTGGTGTCCCGGAAACCCTCTTTAAGTACCTCAGTGTCTATAAAATCTTCCTGCAGCTCAGGGTATGGGCCAGCGTATCCCATCTCAGCTTCCACCCATCCACCCTGACACCAGAATAGCAAAAGCATTTAGTTGGGAAACAGGCA
This sequence comes from Pachycephala philippinensis, assembly GCA_013397055.1. NCBI lineage: Eukaryota > Metazoa > Chordata > Aves > Passeriformes > Pachycephala > Pachycephala philippinensis. Next base: position 87,265 of record VWZT01014822.1, read on the forward strand.
CTTACAAAATCTTTCCTTCACTTTCTCTTCAATTCTGTTACATAAATTCTGTATTTCCTGGAATAGAGGCTCTGAACTGCTGAACTCAGTCTGAAGGCAACCCAGAAAACGAGCTCATTTACATTAATAAGAAATCAACTGTTCCTTTTTGCTGGATTCCCAGGGGAGCAGCTGGTGGTCTGCATTTTCCATGCAGCCATTCTCCTCCGTACTGAAATGCCTCAGAAATATTTGTTTGCCTGAAAATGTTACTGGAAACTAAAATCGCTGATGTGAAAAACAAATAGAGAAAACCATGGATTGTTCTGGTCAATTAGACCTTCGAAAAGTGGTCAAATACTCTGTATATTGTCTGATAGCTGTATTCAAGCCTCATGGCTATTAATTTACAATTTCTCATGCCTGGACCAATCTTCATCTCACTGTCCCCAGGCGTTCGCCTCTCCTCCGTTCAGGACAGTGCTAAAAGCTGCATCACTGCGTGGTTCATTTTAAGACTAATTATCATCAAGGCATGAAAACAGCATTTTACATTATGTAATTTTTGTGTTTGCACATAGACCAATTCATTTTAGCTTGAATTATTACTAACCACGTCTGCCGACATTAGAAAAATGGTACTGGGTATAGCAAAGTGTGAATATTATGTTTTTTTAAAAATCTAAATCTATTTTCTATACATTTAGATGTATATCTTTTATATATCTATAGATATGTATCTATAAACCAAATAGATATAAAATCAAATGCATATATATCTGTAGATACAGATAAAAAAGATAAAAATCTAAAAAATTAGATTAGCAATGTGGATTAGTTTTTTAATTATATAAAGATTAAACTCAATGATGCAATGTTGCACATATTTGCTTTTATTTTTCAAAACTCAGATTAATGCCCAGTACTTGTGTTTCCAACCAGAAACCACAGACTTTCATTGCTGTGACACATTAGTCTCAGCTTCTGCCTGGATGGTTGAAAATGATACTCTGGGGCAAAGTTACCTCTAAATGCCCTTGCTTGCTGAATAATAATGATTTTGCATCTCTTGGTAGCCCAATTTCCTTACAGAAAGTAGGAAGGAAGGTAAGTAAGTAGAAAGAGGCAGTATGGAAGAATCTAATCCATATTTTATAAATCCCTTGTAAATTATTTATGTTATTACTGTCTCTTCTGAAATGGTCAAAATATATTGAAAAGATGACCCTTTCCTCACGTTCATCTGTGCTGAAATGTCTAAACATCCTCTTTGGGTTTGGTGACACAATATGATGTTAGAAGGGAGCAGAAGTGTCCCTGGAGAGGGCAGTGACATCCCTCCGAGTGAGGGCTGTGCTGCACTTTCAGCCCAGCTTCCAGCCCTGCATGCCAAGTTAAACTCTGGAAAAACTCAGCTGGCTTTATTAAAGAAAGAATTAAAAGCAGCACAGTTCAGTGCCCATGACTGCTTTGCTGGGATCCCTCTGCCCTGCGGGGTGATGGCATGAGCCCCAGCAGGGCTTGGGGGAGTCATGGGGACTCAGTGCCCTGATTTGGGTGTGCACTGCCTTGCCAGATGGTTTTGTTTGACCGACCTTTGGGATTGTTGGCTGTCTCCTGGCTCGATGTGAGGCAGACATCACCTTGTTCTGGGTGCTCAAAAACCAGATATTGTGGGTTTGTAGGTGGTTTAGAGGATGGTGTGCAACAAACAAAAAGCTTCCTATTTCAACCTAAATAAGAACAATCAAAGGAAAATCCATTCAGGTGGGAAAGAGCTGGTGAGGTTATTTCTAACAGAGCCAGAGAGTAGAGGTACCTGAGGATGTGGGCTGGAGAAGGAGGAGAGGAGTGAAAAAGCTCCTGCATTTCACTGATCTGTACAAAGCCTGGAAATGCTCTGGTGTTGGTAGAAAATGAAATACAAAGGTGATGGCCCCAGTAACTTCTGGCAGCTGGCGCTGAGCAGGCAGACACCGCGCTGCAGAGCTGAGCTGCAGCTGGAGACTGGGCTGGGGGTCCCTGCTTTCCACTTGAACCTGCTCCAGTCAGTGCCTTGGCTTGGCATAAAGCAAGCACAAGTGACGGGGCTGAGGGGATGTGGGATGAAGGGCCCAGGCAAGGCAGGGCAAATTTCTGTAGTATATGGTAACTAGGGCAAAAATATTTCCTATCTATAGATTTAGGACACAATAATGAACCACCATGCCTCAGGAGATAGGCATTATTTTAATTGACTTGATAAAGTAAATGAACTCATAGAGAAAACCTCCTTGGACAGTATAATTACAGATACTGGGTTATAACTCATGAGCTTGCACTCTCGGGCTGGCAGGTGAATAACAAGAGAAGTCATTAGCAGAAAGTGAAAGAGGAAGACATGTTATAGGAATTTCTCCACTTTCTAATTCTTCATTTGTAAACTTCCCTTCAAGTTCAGTGCCTTAGTCTTCTTAGATGTCACTGTCATTGCTTGTGATGAAACAACTGATCATTTAGATTTTTCTCATAAAGACCTAAACTGAAAACGAACACAAGCAAACACAGAACCATGCAATTAAATGCATGGACTTCTGTGATATTTGTCCACTTGTGCATTTAACTTTCTGGATTCCTTTTGCAACTGTATGAAGTGAGATGTAGAACTGCACTGCGCACTTAGTCTTTTTCCTTGGATTTGTATGTTCAGGAACCTGTAACGGTACATGGAGTGCAGAACTGCACTAACAGGTGGATGGTCTGTATAGAACATGTGCTTACTTGGTCTTTGTTCTTCTCATTTTTTATTGGCCATAAATCAAGGTCTTCATAGATCAGGGGGTTCACATTAGAGCTTTGAAGACTCTTACAGAAATAGCATTCCAATATAAAACAATATTTGATGTAATAAACTTAGAAAATATTCCCGAGCAGTGAATTACCCTTGCTCTGATGACTTGCATAATTTAACCAACCCAATTTAATGGAGCAGAAAACCACAGTGACTCTCCAAGAAAGCCCATTTCTGTCTCAAGTAGCAGCCAAAGCAGCCTGTTTATCTAATTTTCACACCCAGAGCTCCTTGTCTCCAAACATCAGCTGTTCTCCCATCTGCATCTGCTTTTGCATCTGCACAATTGCGTGATCAAGATGCCGATCTCCTGGTATGGCATGAGTGCCAGGGATCACATGTGTGTGCCAGGGAACACGTGTGTGTGCAGGGAACACGTGTGTGCAGGGAACACGTGTGTGCCAGGGACTGTGTGTGTGCCAGGGATCACGTGTGCCGGGGACTTTGTGTGTGCAGGGAACATATGTGTGTGCAGGGATCACGTATGTGCAGGGAACATGTGTGTGTGCCAGGGACTGTGTGTGTGCCAGGGACTGTGTGTGTGCCAGGGACTGTGTGTGTGCCAGGGACTGTGTGTGTGCCAGGGACTGTGTGTGTGCCAGGGACTGTGTGTGTGCCAGGGACTGTGTGTGTGCCAGGGACTGTGTGTGTGCCAGGGACTGTGTGTGTGCCAGGGACTGTGTGTGTGCCAGGGACTGTGTGTGTGCCAGGGACTGTGTGTGTGCCAGGGACTGTGTGTGTGCCAGGGACTGTGTGTGTGCCAGGGACTGTGTGTGTGCCAGGGACTGTGTGTGTGCCAGGGACTGTGTGTGTGCCAGGGACTGTGTGTGTGCCAGGGACTGTGTGTGTGCCAGGGACTGTGTGTGTGCCAGGGACTGTGTGTGTGCCAGGGACTGTGTGTGTGCCAGGGACTGTGTGTGTGCCAGGGACTGTGTGTGTGCCAGGGACTGTGTGTGTGCCAGGGACTGTGTGTGTGCCAGGGACTGTGTGTGTGCCAGGGACTGTGTGTGTGCCAGGGACTGTGTGTGTGCCAGGGACTGTGTGTGTGCCAGGGACTGTGTGTGTGCCAGGGACTGTGTGTGTGCCAGGGACTGTGTGTGTGCCAGGGACTGTGTGTGTGCCAGGGACTGTGTGTGTGCCAGGGACTGTGTGTGTGCCAGGGACTGTGTGTGTGCCAGGGACTGTGTGTGTGCCAGGGACTGTGTGTGTGCCAGGGACTGTGTGTGTGCCAGGGACTGTGTGTGTGCCAGGGACTGTGTGTGTGCCAGGGACTGTGTGTGTGCCAGGGACTGTGTGTGTGCCAGGGACTGTGTGTGTGCCAGGGACTGTGTGTGTGCCAGGGACTGTGTGTGTGCCAGGGACTGTGTGTGTGCCAGGGACTGTGTGTGTGCCAGGGACTGTGTGTGTGCCAGGGACTGTGTGTGTGCCAGGGACTGTGTGTGTGCCAGGGACTGTGTGTGTGCCAGGGACTGTGTGTGTGCCAGGGACTGTGTGTGTGCCAGGACTGTGTGTGTGTGTCAGGGACCCCACGGGTGCTGCCCGTGCCCGGGCTGGGCGCAGAGGAGCTGGGAATGCTCCGGTCCCTGGGCCCGGCCGTGGTGCCCCGAGATGGGGATGGGTTTTGTCCATATAGGGTGAAGACTGAAGGTTTCTGCACTGAATCTGTCAGACTTAAAACAGGAGGTGTCAGGCTCGGCACTGCTTTCCTGAATCACGGCCTCAGCCATGAACAAATAACATATGTCTAAACCTGCTGTCAGCTGCAATGAGCTGAAGCAGAAACTCAGTGCCAGCCAATGGGAGTTGTATTTTTGGCCAGTATATGTGACCATGAAACAGAGCAATGAAGGCTTTAGGTTTTTCCATTCCTTTTTATTTATTTCTGTAGGCTGTAGTAAGGGACCATTGCTTTAAAACCCTTAGACATTTGGACATATTTTACAAGACAGTACAGTTTCTGAATGTCACACATTGATCACAGTTTCATACTACTACATGCATATAAAGACACGGATTTTTTTTAATAATTTGTTTTACAGAAACAACTGGAGAGGTCAATAAACTTCAACAAAGAATGACTAAATCAAAGTTACAAAGAATGTAAGACTCTAAGTACATTAGTATATGGCTAATGTTGCTGTAATCACCCCAAAGTGCCAGGGCATCGAAACATTTCTTAAAAGGGAAGAAAACATCTGCTGGTGCATTGGACAGTGAATTCCAATATAACCCGATGAAGAGATTGTGCAAGACATGCAGGATCTGCTGGGCTATTGGGCACAAAGCACTGCCCTTCCTTACAGACACGCCAAACTGGGCTCCCCATTGATTCCCTATTGAACAGGTTAAAAAATAACCCAGTGCAAGGCAATGGAGAAACCGGTCCTGGTCTGCCCTTTCTGGGTCACAGTCGGTTTCAATTTCCAGCTATAAAAGCAATTTGATCCACATGTACCAGCAGAGCCACAGGAAACACATTTTCCAGTTTTTATTTGTTGTTAAGTATCACTTTCTTTTTTAAAAGGACACCCACAGCTTTCCTGTCCTTCAGTGATTATGGGTGCCTATGGCTGCCCTTCGGGGATGTCACTGGGAAGCTTTGCCTGGGCTCAGGGGCCCTGCAGGTCCTGGGCTTCTGCAGGAGGGCCCGGGCTGGTCCCTGCCCCGCGAACCACGGGGCAGCCCCGGGCACAGGGGCATCACTGAGCAGCACTCACAGCAGGGCCTCGCTAAGCTTTCCTCCCTTTTCCGAAACTGCTTCACTGGCCTGATGAGAGAGCAGGATTCTGCTGCAGGAAGTGGGGGTGTATTTTTTTAATGCTAATCTAGTTGGAAAGCGAGTTTGGTTGGTAGCTGTGGCTGGCCTTTCTGAGTACAGTATCATGGCTTCAAAATTCAAAGTAAAATGGAGATGATGCTCCCCACCCTCCCCCTAAACACACCAGTGGGGAATGGTTCAATGCAAAAGTAATTTTCTGCACCGACCACCAAAAAGCCAGAGAATGGGGAAAAAAAGTTCATCACAAGCCAACAAAACTGACATAAATAAAATAAATCCCAGGGGCTTCAGGAGCCAACACGTGGCTAGTGGTACGTGGAGGCAGTAAAACATAACAGGAAGAAGAGTCATAAATGGCAGAGCTCCTAAATGAAAAACACAGAGTAGAGAAGAACAGATGAATGGTCTTAAATGTAGATTACCAACAGGAGCAGAGGTTGTGCCACAATTCAAAGTGACCAATGGCCCACCTGCTGGTAGCGTCCTCCCAGCCTCAGTAAGTGCCTGCACCGAGGGCTGGGAGCGTTGGTCTGTGGGGCTGAGGTTGGGGCCCTGCTGTAGGGACAGTCACCTGTGAGTTTGGGATGCTGCTTGTGGCATCAAGTCCACGAAGAGTGAGCTGACGTGGAGGGATGCTCAGTCATGTCTGGAGTGACTGTCACCCTCACGCCTGAAGGATTTGCCCCTTTCCCAGGCTTTCACCGACCTGCCTCTGCTTCCCATTCCCTCATGCCACTGGTTTCCAAGTAGGTGCTGTGGGCAGACACCTCCAGCCCTGAGGCCACACAAAGCTATTAGTTTTCCATTAGCATTTAGAGAGATGGGTCCAAATTCTTTACTGGTCTAAATGGGGCACAGCTCCATTGGCCTCAATGGGCTGTAACCTACAGTAGCAAAGAATTTGGCATTCCATAGAAATTTGGCTCCCTGGCTTTCATGAGGCTCTAGTTTTGAGGGGTCTTTGTACAGAGTTCAGCCTTATTATTAATTTTTGCAGGTAGTGTCATTGCAGTCTTGGAAAGACCCCTTTAAAAATACAAGTTAATCCTTGTTCAGTCCTACAGAACATCAACAGTATTATTTCTAGTTAAAAGGAAAAAGGAAGGTTTTGCTTTCTCTTCTAAGCCTCTAAGACTGAAAACTTCTTGTGCGATGAAGCCAGAATGAAGTAAAGCAAAATTTGGAGTAGTATTTACAGATACGAACACTTGTGGCACCCAACCATTGGTGTCAAAGGACACTTATTGTGGCTTAGGTAACACCAGCAACAAACGGGATACACATCCTGGATGAAGACTTTCAGTTTTCCTAAGGTTTCCTTTGCCTGGCCAAGACAAAGTTTCAGTGCAAGAGCCTAACTGTGATCAGCATGGGGTGTGAGATGCATGCTGGAAAATAAACATCTCTTCTTCAAAGGGCTGGGGGGTATTTGGGCTGTTCCTGTCCTGGTGTGGGAGGGCAAAGTTAAGAGCAGTCTGACTAGAAGCTTTCTATGGTTTTGTTGACTATGCTCTAACAAACTTGCTGACATGGAAGGCGCCTTTTGAAGGGATTGATGTGATCGCTGATGATAGATATGGCAGCCTATTGCATTAATTGTTTCCTAAAAAAGAAAAATCCCACCCAACTTTAATACCTTCATTTGTGAACAGGTCTTGCTGATAATCACATAAAAAACTGGGTCTACTGGTTATTCCTTTCATTCAACGGATACCTGGACTTTCTGAAACACACACCTTTCCAAATTAAATCTGTTTCAGGTTTACTGGCTATTATGGTGGGCAGGTAAGAAAATCTCACAAACAACTGAAAGGAAGTGGAACCAAAACTCCATCTTTGGCAAAAGCATGGTCACTGACCAAACTGCTGGGCAGAATCGAAAGAAAATGTTTGTGCAGAGCTAGAGTGGGTCTGAGGCTCTTCATCGTGCTAAACTTCAACAGGCCATGAGATAGCTTCAGGATGAACATTTATCTCATGGACTTTTTATTAAATTTCTGTGAATATAGCTGTGGGTACAGCTATAAAGGAGCAAGGAAGATCATTAAGTAAGCAGGTACATGGACAGAGTTTACCACAGCTAAATCAAAATCTGGTCCCTTTCTGAATGTTTACATTTCTCACTCCTCCATAATTTTTTCTCATTTCCTGATTTTCTCTGGGAACAAAAATAAAAATTCCAAAACCCAGTGGGAAATGAAAGTCTGGACACTTCTGTTTTAATCCAGGAAAAAACTTCTCTGAAGGTGCCTGAGCATCGTCAGGTCACTGCCTTGAATAAGAGCCTAAATTTTGATGCTTATCCCAACTCCATCATGTCACTATTAGGACAGTTAGATTCAAAACCTGTCTCTTCTTTCTGTTCTCAGCTTAATCGACGTAAATCTGGAGACACTGCAGCCAGTGGTGTTGGGTGACCTTTCCCCTGCCGTCACCAAAGGCAGGGTCTGGCCCGCTCCACAGTTCTCAGCAGGAACATCTCAGTCTCCACAGCCAGTCCCTAGTTAAGTACCACAAACAGGAAAATACGAAAACATGACAACATCAGACAAACCCCATGACCTTCCTTCCACAGATGCACTTCCAGGAGGAATGTTGCAGGTGTTTATCAGAAAAAAAGAAAATAACAAAACCAAAAAGGTTGGGGCATCAGCTGTGTAAATGAACACAGAGAGAGCGTCTAATATATTATTCTGTAATACAAAAAGAAGAAATCTGACTTGATTGCCCTATTATAAATTTGCTAAAAATACAGATATATATTTATATTTTTATATATATATAATTTTTTTTTTAAATCTGAACAGAAAAATAGACTACTCTGGAATGCATGAAAGTCACATGACTTTTCCATACATCAGATACTTATAAAGCCAACACAATGGCAAGCAGGAGGTACAGAGGTAACTAGAACATCTGTACTTTATTCAGGAACTATTTAAAGCCATATTCTCCCCAAATGGGTGATCCAAATGAACCCAAGGTAGCACTTGTTCTGTCTGATTACCATAAGCAGGAGTGACTGACCAAACATGGAGGAGTTGGGGCTAATTTGGAGCCCCAGGGAAGCTCTGGCTGTGCGGGAGGGCACCACACGGCCTCCTTCGCTCCACTACTTCCCTCAGGAATTGTGGGATTTGCTTTAGAATGAGGTGTTCTGTGGAGCTTACCAACAGAGAGAACGTGGCTTTAGAAACCTTGTCTTTGCAATGAGTTTTACATAACCTTGTTATTTACTATAAACTGTACCAGTCATAATTCTGTCAAGACATAAATATACAATAGGTACAAATATTAACAATACATTACAATTTTACAGAAGAGAATACTGTTTTCCTTAGAAATGTGTATCTTATTAGCTGCAAGGGAAGAAAAGGCTACAGTTTATCACAGCCACAGTTGCCAAACAACCTGACCGCCTCAGATGTGTTTCTCATGACTAGCACAGGCAGATATTCCCCAGCATTTGACACACGGCATGTTCAGGAAGGGAATGTGCGTTCCACGGATTTCTTTTCCCCTCTCTTGCTTTTTTTTTTTTTTCCTTTCTTCTACCTTTTTTGACTCCCAGACCTCTCTGAAAAATGTGGATTTCACAGGAGACTCCTTTGTTTTGGGTTGGGTTTTTTTCCTTAAGTGTGCTTAGGTGACGTTTTTAAGAAAAGGCACTGAGAAATCTACTGCAAAGTCACTGCTTTGTTCCTCTGTTCAAGGCTAAAACTCAAAGAATCTTTGCCTCCTGGTTAAGAAAACTGCACCCTCTCCTTCCACATATATATATATATGTTCTATATATATATATATGTTCTATATATATATTTATAGGTATGTATTAAAAATGATGTTGATGGCATAAGATACAAGCAAGTGCAGACATCACACGTCCAGAGAGAGTCCTTTCAGGTATGATGTCTTCTGGAGCAGCAGGTGAGGCTCTGTCAGCTTGCTTGATACTTGGTGCACAGTAAATTTGCAGACCTGAATGCCAAATATCAGTGATTAAACCACACACTTTAGCTCGATGCAAGAGATATTGCCTGTTTCCCCCAACTGCTATCAACTTTGGGAAACATGTATCAAACAAAAAAAATTAAATTGTCTTTCTAGGATCTACAGGATTTGGTGAGCATTATGTTTTCAAAGCACTGCCTTTCCTTTGCAATGAGTACAGATTTAGTCTACCATAGCTTTAGGTTAGAGTAGATTTCCCAGTGCTTACATTATATATATGTGTATTATGCACACACACACATATATAGATACATACTTCGTATTCAGACTTTATTTCATTAAAATAAATTCAACATACTTCCTTTTTAATTGGGCACAAAATGAGAGCTACATTTTCGTACACAAATAAGAAAGAAATGCTCTTCAAGCATATTATATGCTTAATTTTAAATTATTTGCTTTCTATAAGAAATCTATAGGACTTTGGCTATTCAGACTTAAAAGGTAGATTTTTAAATGATACTTTTGAATTTGGCTTTCAAAAGTGACTCAGTAAAATGCTACTTTAAAGGTAGGACTAAATAGATGACATAGGGTGTGTGTCATGAGCGATCACGCAAGGCAGACAGAGGGCCTTTGGTTACAAGGAGAGTTGCACCAGTTGACTATCAGATAAAAAATGATAGAATTGTTGATTTATACATTTTTGTCAGTGCCATCTATAAACCAAATACATCAATTTGGATGAGAGTGTGGTAAATACTACACTATATGGCTATATTTAAATATGTTCACTTTCGTGATATGTAAAATATGACTTTTTTTTCCACATGAAAGCATCAGCTCTAAAAATATTTAACTTGGAAATCACTATTACTTTATTTAAAAAAATTCCCTGATTTTTCTTCTTTTTACATTTGTGCTGATGGCAGACATGACTGATCATTGAAACATAGAGATTATATTAAAACTGTTCTCTTTAAGATTTCTCATTGCTGCTCTGTGGCCTCAGAAAGCCACAGAATAAATCAGTTTTTAAAGCTTATCTGCTGGAAAGTTACTTTACTTTTTCGTGACGACTCAATCTTAACTAGTACCTCAGCAATATGTCGGTTCCTCTAAGTACACTTGTATTTACTATGGCCAAATCCTAAAGTCCTTCGGCAGGCAAAGAGCCCACTCGGAGGAGCGGCGGTTCCGGCTGAGGGAAGGCGGAGTAAAAGCGAACAAAGCTCAGGAACTGGCCCTGCCTGAATTCCCTGGGCAGTGCCGCCTGCACCCGCGGTGCCCTGGGCACCTTCCGCGTCTCTGTGCCCGGCCCCAGGGCTCTCGCTGCCCTCCGGCTCCTTCCCGAGCTGCCGCCTCAGCTCCTCCCGAGCCCGGCTCCCTCGGCCGTGTCCCAGCGCCCGGCACGGGGCCAGCTGAGCAGGGCACAGCTCTGTGCCAGGGAGACACCTGACAAACCATCCTCACAACCCACGTTAGCTCCTACAACAGATATGTGCTTATTGCTTTTGTCCGTACATGCTGCATTCACTATTACGGGTTACAGACAGTGCTGCACGGCCGGGACGGACACACGGCTACATTCAGGACTAACCAACACTTGTTTTTTACAATAGGAAGGAACAAAATGCAGTGGACTCGAGTGGCTTCGGGGGGTCTTCCTCCCACGTGTGCCCCTCTGCTCCCACGTCCCGTGTCTCAGCTCATCCCCGGACCCGCTGCCTGCGGATTGCTACACACCCCGGCAGGAACTCAGGGACAGGTCAGGAAACGCTCATTGACAGAGTTATTTACAACTGAGCTTTACAGTAGAAACAGAGAACAACATAAAAGGTTACCATCACAGTTATCACAGGACAAGTTGTGACTTGCTACAGGTGTGTAACAAATCACAGTCACAACAAGAGGCACAAATTAAAGTAGTGCTTGGTTAAAGTGCTTGATTGTTACACTCTGCTATCCTACTCCAGCATTGCAACAACGACAACAAAAAGTCAACGTAAAGTGCTTTTCCCCCCCGAGATTAAAAACCAAAGACAAATTATTTCCTACACAATTTGACATAACTTTATTGAAACAATAATATTTTAAAAACCTAGGCTGGTGGCTGCTAGTTCTGTTCACTTAAAATGGTCAGATCTTTTTTTTCTCCTCTTTTTTTCTTGTTTCATTTAAAAATGACTGGATGTTATTGAGACGTCAGGCCTGATTCTCCTGCCTCTCGCAGCTGCTTCGTGCCACGGCCCTGCAGGAGCCTCTCCTGCCCGACCTCCTGGCGAGAGGGAGCACAGCCAGGCCTGGGACGGGTCACTAACGAATCCCTCTTTTTGCATATTTATGTAACACTTGCATATCTTTCACTGCGCTGCTTGGGCGCAAAAAGCTTCGGAGCGGCCTGCTCCTCTCCTGCGCCACGGGCGGGCCTGGGCTGCGGCCGGAGCCGGGCGGGAGGGCAGCCCCGGCAGCGCCGGACCCCGGCTCGGGCAGCGCCGGACCCCGGCACGGGCAGGGCCGAACCCCGGCTCTGGCAGCGCCGGACCCCGGCACGGGCAGGGCCGAACCCCGGCTCTGGCAGCGCCGAACCCCGGCACGGGCAGGGCCGAACCCCGGCTCTGGCAGCGCCGAACNNCGGCTCGGGCAGCCCCGGCTCGGGCGGGGCAGGGCAGCCACGGCTCCCTTCCGCGGGCGGGCAGGGCGAGAGCCGCGCTCTGCTGCCGGCCCTGCGCTCCCCGGCTCCGGGAAGGGGCTCTGGCTGCGATGCCCCGGAGAGTCCTGCTTCTGCATGGCTCCTCCGCACCTTCCCAGCGTGGGCCCTGCGGCCCCGAGGGCCACGCGCTGGCCCTGGGGCAGGTACCGGCTCTTAGCAGAGGGTAAGTGCAAGTCTCGCTATGTCTTAGGGCATGTTTGGAATTAGATACAAGTGGTGCAACTCACCCTGCTGATATTTCAAAAGAAAACGTCAGGTCCTACGGGATATCAGATTGTTAAACACACAAAGAGCATTTTAAAAATTGGTTTCTCTAGACCATTATTTGTTTCAAATGCTTTTCACTTGGATTTTCCAATAATGCAAGTGTTCCCTGTTACCTTTAGACATAATATCCATCAGAGAAAGCTGTAGATGGGGAACAGCTGCCCTGAAGCAGTGAGCATTGTATTTTTGAAAGCTTTATACCAACCCCAGCAATTTATTCCAGAGTTCAAATCTGGCTGCCTTGGCATCCTTTATGGAACTAATGCAAATCAGATGTTAATATTTCCAAAAGGAGCTCTAGCGTTCAAGGGGAATGGATGGATATTTGGTCACATTGGCTTCACTGGACAACATGAAAGGAGATCAATGTGTGATCATGATTTGCAATCATTTTTTTTGACTGATGTGGGCAATGTCTTTAGAGTTGTTTCAGAGAAGGACATTTTCACAAACCCACACTGGACCTCCCCCAGACTTTTAGAAACAGGTGGCTTGTTTCAGCCAAGTTCATGCCATGCAGAAGCTCTTTTGTTTGTGTTGACTGTGAAGATATTCCTTTAAACTCTCAGTAAATTCTTTCAGACCCCACCTCAGATGCTTTGATCATGTGTGTGAGCATGTCCTCCACTGCCGGGTAATACATGGACTTCTGGGGAAATGTGATTTTCTAGTCTGACAGTCTCCTGATTGCCCTGGGTTCTTCCAGTGATACCTTCCATAGAGTAAATGCAGTTCTGCCCTATCAGCTTAGGGGAGGTGGGTAAAGCAGCAGCTTCTAGATGGTTCTTCTCTGTTCTATAAACATGGTCCTTTTGCTTTAGATAGCTACTGCTTGCAACATTGTACTTGGGACTCACATTTCCAGGCGGACTTGAATCATACATCAGCTGACCTTCATCATCCGTGTCAGCATCTATATATTTGTGTATACCAGCATCATGGAAGTTGAAAGCTATGGCTGCCTGCGGCTCCGGTGACTTTGGGGGGGTTCTTGCACTCGCAGTTGTGTAGATGGAGGTTTCTGGGCTCATGAGAGACCTTTCAGAGAGTAAGGAAGTGTCTGTGGCAGCAGCAGCAGCTCCCCGGCTCTTGAGAGGGTCTGGATACGTTCTCAGTACATTTGATGCTGGTACTAATGTGCTGGTGTCCTCTTCCATGAAGTTGACTTTCAGAGATCTTAGTTTTAAAGGGTTACTGGCCTTTATGGAGCTTTTGGGACTTTCAATGAAAAAAGCAGAACGGTGGCTGCTTTCGGAGCTCGGGTTCATTTCTCCATACCTGGCGCTGCTCCCCTCCGGCCTGCTCTGCTCCTGGATGACGTTGATGCCGCCCTTGCAGGGCAGCGCAGTGAGCGGGCTGTGCGAGAAGCGCCCCGAGTCGGGGAACTCGGCCGCACAGCTTATGAAGCTGTCGATGCTGGACATGCTCCTCATGTCAATGATCCCATCAGTGCGAGTTGCCAGCAGGGGCACCATAGGGCCGGGAAGGGTTTCCATTTCCAGCTCTTCGTTTTGCTTTCCCGATTGACTCGACTCTTTAGTGTTAAGGTTTGGCTGGGACTGAGTCTTTGCCATTTTGTTGTACATGTCCTCGAGCTGTTGGACATTCAGGTGTTGGGGACTTGAAGATGACCTAGCTTTTTCTGGCGATCCTTGTTCCTTAGTTTCAAAAGATTTACTAGAACTAGTTTCGGAGAGTGTTCTCTTGGTCCATTTCCATTTGCTTGGAGATAAATGATTGTCCTGAACTTTATCCTTTTTGGCTATGCTTTCTCCATTCTTTTCAACCACAATGTCCATCAGTTCTATGCTACGGGCAAACGCATCCTTCATGTTCATGGAAACAATACTGCCATTCCTTTTTGCTCTTTCAAGAGCTTCCCTGCGCTTAATGGCTTTCTCCTGCCTCTTCTGCTCTTTGTAAAACTCGGAGAAGTTATTGACAATAATTGGGATGGGAAGAGCTATCACCAGCACACCAGCAATGCAGCACAGTCCTCCTACTATTTTACCCAAAAGAGTTTTGGGGTAAATGTCTCCATAGCCTACTGTTGTCATGGTGATTGTTGCCCACCAGAAAGAAGCTGGAATGCTCTTGAATTTTGTATCATCCTCATCCTTTTCCGCAAAAAACACTAAACTGGAGAAGATCATAATGCCCATAGCCAAAAACAAGATGAGTAATCCAAGTTCATTGTAACTCCTCCTCAGTGTAAACCCCAAGGACTGTAAACCCGTTGAGTGCCGGGCGAGCTTTAGAATCCGGAGTATCCTCATAATCCGAAATATCTGGACCACTCTTCGTACGTTTTGGAACTGAAGTACACTTTTATTGGATTCTGTGAGGAAGATAGTAACATAGTAGGGTAAGATAGCCAGCAAATCTATAGCATTCAGTGGGCCTTTGAAAAACTTCCATTTCTTAGGCGAGGAGAGGAACCGCAGGAGGTATTCCATTGTAAACCACGCAATGCACACCGCTTCCACGTGGGCGAGCTGGGGGTTATCTGTGGTCTGCCCAAATTCATCCACGCCTTGTAGTTCAGGAAGTGTATTAAGGGACAAGGCAATTGTAGATAGTACAATAAACATGATGGAAATGATTGCCAAAATCTGGAAAGGAAAGAGAAAACCATGCGTTAATCTTGGAATACGCTGCGCTGTCTCTCGCTGCCGTTAACACATGGCTGTATTTTCACACGCAAGACCCATTTTGCTCAGTACACAGAAGCTGGATAACCAATGCATCCTGAGCTGAGTTTATTTTGGAAGCTGCTTTAGTTATGGCAGATGCATAAAGGAGATAAAGCATCTACTTCAACTCCTGTGCTTTCATCTCTGTGTAGTCAAGGAACACGTAAGGAACAGCTAGGATGCCAGGAGAGCTGTGAAGCAGTTCACAGCAGGAGCTTTTGATTCACCACTAATTAGGTGCCCAACAAGGCCCATCTGGACAACAGGCTCTGAAATTTAAGCAAGAAGGAATGCAATTGTGAATACATGATTCGATCAGAGCGATGTCCTCCATTTAATGAATGGTTACTGCTGTAATTTGGGGTGCTGATGGCTAATTACAGAGATGTGTGAACAATTCTACTACATAAGCAAACAAATAATGCACTCTTCTTTAATGACTCATCTCTAATTTGAAACTTGATGGTTGTGAAAAACATGAAAACTTCACCAAGCTTTCTAAGCTGTTTTAAGTTTTCCGGAGGAAAGCGCGAGCATCTGAGCAAACCAAATTAGACAACACTGAGACAGCCAAGGCAGGGCAGGCCCAGCCACCGGAGAGCTCACACGTCAGAAACCAGCTGAAGAGTGCAATGAGAGGAGGGAACAGTGCTCTGCAGTGAGCAGCCTCTCTAAAGCCCACATACATCTGGTCAGAGTCTGGGCCACCAACTCTGTGCAGTGCTGCATTAGTGTTTGCAGCTTTCCGATGGCATAGAAAGGCTGTCCTTTTGTGCCTGTTTTATACAGACTTTAATGCTATACGTTCCAGTTTTCCCTAATTACATCTCCTTTTAAAGCCATTTTAGGGAGGTTTTAGAGCTGACCAACAATTTGAGGACAATTTTTTCTACTAGTGAATTATTTTTCTAGTTTATTAATTGGGTGGGATTACATCTAGTTTCTTAGGTAACTGCCAAAATACAACAATGATTTCAAAACACACACACACACGACTAACATTTAGTCTTCACTTCAGTGTAAGCCAGTCTCTCACATTCACTTTTCTCCTGCTTGATAGAAAAGCAGCCTGAAAGCGATTGCTATGTATGTGCTTGATAACCAGACACACAGCATTATGCAATGAATTATAAAACGTATGACAAAAGTTCTGCTTTTCAAATTGCAAATCTGATGCACTCCTTCCTTGCCAATATAATTAGAATTTATGTTTCCTCACAGTGACCTTTCTCAACCAGCTTTACACCACCAGAATATCCAGTTACCACCTGAGGCACTGGAGGAAGAAATTCTTGATGGATTTATTTTCAGCCAAACCCAGCACAGACGTGCCAGTCAGGAAATACCAGACTTCTGAACATTTACCCCCAAACAGACAATCAGTGCAGCAGAAAAGTCTTGTAGGAGAAACATGTAAGTCCAACACTGTGGTCTTCTCAAGAAGGACCTCACCTCTTCTCCATAGCTGAAAAGCAAGGCTGGAAGCTTCACTGAATTAAGTTCATACAGCAAACTGAGGCTATGGTTTTAGGAGAAAAGCCCATATACCTTAAATGTCCCCAAATTTAAGGCAAGAGTTTCAATTTTTCAAAGTCTGATTTCAACAAGTGTTTTAAAATCCACTTGCTGTTAAGAAAATCCCTTCCAAATCAAGGTCATAACATATATATATAAACATAAATATATATATGTTTACCTTTGAACTCACTAAAATGCACAATGTGTTATTTGCACGTAACTCTGCAGAACTAGTAATTTAATCTGAAGAATGAGATTTTACTAGAAACAGAGATGAATTCCATCAAACGCTGTTTTCATCGTGTAAATTGGATTAAGTGGAAGTGGTGCATGGTGTAAATAGCCTCCTATGCAATGCTCTAGCACAGGAATTTTAGAATGGCCTCACTTGCAGTTACTAAATTGTTACTCCAAGGAAAAATGCTGTGAAGATGTCTTTTCCTTTTTAAACAGGCTGAGTAAAAGATTTGTTGTTTGCTCTGCCGTGTGCCCTCCCATGAACCTTTTGCCTCCTTGCTACCTTCTTCTTCCCTAAGTTTGCTGCTGAAATACAAACAACCCCATAAGAACTTGTGCAATGGGGTTTGCCTCATTGAGAGGCTTCTCGGGTCAATGCGCCAGAGAAGCTCTGGGAAAGACCTGAGCAATGCAAAAATGTAGGAAGAACCATGGGATGAAGAGGAGCAGAGAGGGACACAGGGAAAAGTGCTTGAACTGATGCCTTCAACCTCAAGAGCATAAAATGTAAGTCAGGTGTCTCATGGTGAAGTGTGGGGAAATGTAGATGTTAATTCCTTCTGCGTGGTAGCTTGTTTCAGAAGACCATCTCCTGGAGACCAGGCACTACCCCGGAGCAGCAGAGAGCCTGATTGACTTTCCTAGAAGGCTCTTCTGGTGTTTTTGCTGTCATTTCTTTGCTTACAACTCACCATTTCTGAAGGTGTTTGGGATGTTTGCAATGGTAATTTCAATTAGTTTTGCTTGGCTTTATCTCTGCCCACTATACACAGAAGGGCTTATTTGTAGGCTTAGATGTATGCACCTGTTGGGTTTTATCTCCTTCACTTTCAGTGTAAATATTAACGCTCCATCTTTATTCAGTGAGTGGCAGCCAGCAGCAGTAATTGGTGTCAAACCTTCTGTTTCCTTTGATATACCTTCCTGCTTTGAAGATCAAGGCAATGCCAGATGAATATAAATAAATAAACTGGGAGATCTAAGGGTAAAATTTGATTTTGGTTTAGGAGATTTAGCCATGAAGCTAAGCAGTAAACAGAGACAGACATTTATCATTTCTCCCACAAGTTGCAGCAAGATGTCACTTGTGCTCCCAAGATGCAGATTTTCCCCCTTACTCGTCTACTGTAAAATTCCCATCTTTGGGAATCTTCTCAGGTTAAGAAAAACTTCTAAATGTGAGTTGATTGTCCTCAGGTATTCAAGGCACTTTTCAACTGGAAAGTACATAAAACTGAGATGGAATATCTCCTGCAGGGTTTAGAAGATCCTTCTCCTTCTGTAAGAGATATCTTGTCCTGGTTGCATTCACCATCCCCTAAAAGCCACCCAAGGAGCAGTTGTGCACAGAAAACTGGATCCAGCTGCTGCTGTCAGGCATTAGCACTGTTCAGTTGCGCAGGGCTCTGTCCCAAAGTATTTACAGTCTGGGATTTCAGATTATAGAAATCACCATCTGTCTCTCTAATAAGGTTTCCCATCTTGGCTGTACTAAACCTCTAGCTTGGCAGCTCTTGTATTTTCCACTGTCAGTAATGAGAGACAGAAAGCTGAAGGGAAGACGTTTACACTCCCAGGGAGGCCTCTAGGGATGCTCTGCATCCCAGGCAGCCTTTTCATTCCATTCCTGGCCTTTCCTCCTCCCTTTACTCTTCCAGGTTCACTCCTCTTTAACAAAGAAAGCCAATGGGACCAATTTGGACTTGAGCAGAAACAATCCCTCTGCAGTGCATGAGGTTCCAGCTCTTATGAAACTGGAAATCATTTTTCCAGTCACTGGAAAAAAGCACCTGCAGTCCCTGTTCCAGAGCACTGACCCCAAATCTCGCTGCTTCTCCAGCTGCTCACAGCTGCATGAAACGGAAGGAAGCATGGGAGAGGGCCTCCTCCTGTGGCACTGATCTCCATGATTCCTTAAAAGGCGTCAAACATGGCCTTGTGCTCTTGAGAACTTTGGATGGGCAATCAAAGAGCTGAGGCTGAGCAGGCTCAGGCACAGAAATGTCTCTAGAGCTCAGGCTTGGACTGGCAGAAGAAACAGGGAAGGGAAAGTTCAACATCAGAGGCCTGTTAGATTTTGTGAGTGCTGCTGAAATGTCCAAGTTCCCACTTACAGAGCAAGCTGCACCTCTCCCAGGTCTGGCTGCTGGCCTGGCTGGCATATGTGGGCTGGTTATTGGGACTGGGGAAGGCACCTCCAGCACCCCTGCAGGAGCATCCAGAGCTTTTGACTTGGATGCCCATGTTCGCATAGGTCCTATGAAATGCATAACTAAAACTGGAGAAACTTGCA
Organism: Pachycephala philippinensis; assembly: GCA_013397055.1. Classification (NCBI taxonomy): domain Eukaryota; kingdom Metazoa; phylum Chordata; class Aves; order Passeriformes; genus Pachycephala; species Pachycephala philippinensis. The sequence goes on from VWZT01014822.1 coordinate 106,525, forward strand.
GCCTAAAATTCAGAAGCATAGGTAAAAATCTGGAGTCACAAATAGCTAAAATGAGTGACGTGAGGACACAGTGTGACACAGGCAGGTGCAGGAGTCCCTGTATGGTGGAGCCACAGCTATGACAACTGTTCTCCACTGTCCTCCCGTTGGCTCCAAGGGAGCTGAAGGCAGAAGCCCTGACAGCCCAGGTTGTACTGGGCAGGCATCCTCAGCAGAGCAGCGCAGACACTCCTCCAGCTGCTCGGAAAGCTGACAGGGTTTAAGACTGGTTTTTCTGTGCACAACTTTCAGACCATTTCACTAACAGCTTGCATGAGAGAAGCTCTACAGTCCCCTTCCTCTTTGCTTCTGTATTTACTCTTGCATTTCACCTGTAGCAATACACCATAAATTGTGAAAATCCCCTCAGGTACTTTACAAGGTTACTTGCCGAAGGTGTTGGAAGGGCTCTGAATGATGGCCCTGGCTTGTGGTGCAAGTCTCAGTATGTATGGGCAGGATTTCAGGAAAAAGCTTCTCCACTAAATTGGCTGTTTCACAAAGGTTTTTGTGGAGTGAATCTCTGGATTGCTGCTATGGTTCCTTTGTGGAAGCTAAATAACCCAAGGATAGGCAGGGCAGGGTTTTGGATGAATTTAAAGCAGTTGCCTCGAAGTGATTAGCATGATTGTACATACACGCTGGTTGTTACACATGCAAATGAGACAAGCAAGCTGATTTTGGGAAAAGTGTAGCCAGTTTGTGCAACTGCTGTTTCCTGAGGCAAGATGGATGTGCCATGCTTGCCAGCCTTTAATCCCCACCTCCTCCAAAATGTACCCCCCAAGCTAGGGCAGGCCACCTCTACCTGGCACCTTTCAGGAAACAACCACCTGCCCTGGGCCTGATCTGCTTGCTGGGTGAGACTGGCCCCAGAGATTCATCCTTTGTGATGGCAAGGTCTGTGCTCATCCCTGGGGGAAGTGGGCTCCTGCCTCTCAGAAGTTTCCCATCTCTCTCTTTGGCAGCAGCAGGTTGTGGGCAGCAGTTTGTGAGTTCACCCCACAGAGGCACAGAGAGGGGTGAGTTTTATGCAGCAGGGACTAACCCAGCATTGAGGTTTAGTGATATTTATTGCTTGGTTATTTTCTTTGCACTGCTAAAGACCCTAACTGAGATAAAGGCATAAGACAGGAGACTTTGAAGGCCATTAAAATTTATGAGAACTGGCTGTCCCAATCCCATAGATGGCTCTAAAATCTCAGGGTAAGCATCCGAGATCTCTCTGCTCGTGGCAATGTGCCCTATACTTTTTCTGTCTTCATACTCAGTAATGAAGCTGATATAGCAAGGAGAAGGGGTGGTGTGTGGGAGAGAGTAGGAGGGTGTTTGAATATAGATTCGATATTCTTGGAAATACGATGAGGAAATTGTTATGTAATCAAGAAGTTCAATAATGGTTTTGTCTAATGCGCTTTTTTAGCTCCATCAAGGCCTGCAGAATAAATCTGGCATCAGGACCAGGTTTCATTCATATGCTCCATTTACTAAGGGATTTTTCCTGCAGCCCCTCTGCTTTCCCAAGCTGCAATACACTTTGAGTCAGACTGTCCAGCTCCATCCTTCCACGCCTATGCCAGCCTCTGTCTCCCCAGGCTCTGAGAAACAGCACAGTGTATTTTGAGTGATACCCCACGTGCTGCACAGTGCAGAAACAGATGGAGAGTTCCTTAATCTCCTCCCCACTTGATTCTGCACAGGAATAATATCTCCTGCTCACAGCAGCTATACATATCTGTGGTATTTATTGACAGGGACTTGTTTTAGGAAACATCTTTTCACTAAAAAATGCCTATTTATTCGTAAGCTGAACGAGTTTGCGGAACATAGTCACTTCTGATGTCAAGATTCTGACCACTGGGCTTGCAGGATGTTTTTTCTAGAAAATGCTGAGGCCATAATGAAAGGTAACACTTGGCTTCTTGCATCATGGCAAGTTGAGGCCAAAGTGGGGGATATGGTTGCAAGGGAAGTACAGAGAACCTTTAATCCGCTTTTTTCCCGTGGAAGGATGTTAAGATGTAACGTAAGACCTTGAATCTCCAAAACCCTTAAGTCCTACTGATTCCTGTGGAGTATAAACATCTGCTTAGGAGTTCTCCCTGAGCTGGCACTTTACATGTCACTTCTGGGTGCTGCCCCCACGGGGTCCTTGGGAACCCTCTCTCCAGGAGCTCTGTGCTCTGGAGAGGCCCCTGCACACCCCAGCTCCCCTCCCTGCGGTGCCCGTGCACACAGTCTGTACGAAGGCAAACCCCTACACTCCTCTGCAAGCACTATGGCACAGGATAACATCCACAGAAACAAAATCAAGATAAAGCCACTTACATTTTGCTTTGGAAACATATGAGATCTTAATTTTGACATTTCCCTGGAAAAGCCAAGTTTGAATAATGATTAATTATTTGATTTCAACTATAGCTGTAATAAGTTTATCTGTTGAGAAAGTCTATTTAGTTTAAAAGAGGATACAATACTTCTGCTGATTCTATGTCAGTGCTTCGTTTGCCTACAGGCACCCAGAGAGCTGCAGCTACAACTGCTGCTGACTAAGCTATAGTGGGCAGAAAGTCGCCTTCAGGCATAGCTGGCTGTAAACTCTTTAATACTCTTAAGAACATGTTTAGTTGTCAGAGAGCTATCGAACCCCATTAAATGATAAATGGTGTCAGTCTTCTTTCAGAGCAAAGCCCAGATGCAAATGGTGCGCTGGAGAAGAAAATGATAGATGAATGAAAATACTGAAAAGGCAAACTTGAAAGACATACACTGCCTTTAGACATCAGTGCAGTGACAGTTCTCAGGAGAGGATGAGAGGGAAGCATCTGTCCTATTTCTGCTGCTGCTAGCATGGGGGAAGTCAAAAAAGAAAACAAATGAATGGCACATGGAAGCTGAAGTTTCCCGTTTTTCTCCCGGCCTTGCCTTGTGCCTGGGATGATGCAATCCCAGCAAGCAGCACTACTGGGAGACATGCAGCCCTGGCAGCCCTGGACAGACCCAAACCACCTGCGTGTCCTCCCTGCACATCCTTGCAGACAAACTTTGCTGCCATCCTCGAGCCTGAGCTGGGATCTCCCTCGAGAGTGCTGCTACCATCAACCCCCTTTCCCACCCTCTGGCTGACTCTCCTGTCTTCATCTTGCTCACACATTCCCACCCCTGTGCCGTGCAAAATGCTGCTCTTGAGCACAGAGGTTTGGATGGCAGTGTGGTATTGCCCAGCCTGGCCCTTCCCTGGAAGACAGCTAAAGACACAGACCCCATGGTGACTGCCCCACGCACAGAACATCCCAGCTGCTCTGTGTCTGCACGGCAGCGAGCCAGCAGCTGTTACTGGGGCCAGGCTCCAGACCCCTGCCTGGCCAAAACCTTCCCCCTGGCGTGGGGATGCCCTCTCAGCTGCATCTCCCATTCCCACCATCTGTCTTGCATTCAAGCAAACAGAGGTTTGGACTCAGAAAAAGCAAAAAAATAAAGCAAAAAAAAAGACTGCCTTCCACCTCAGCACTGGTGAGTGCTTGGGAACAGCTCTTCAAGATGCCTTTGGGATTTTACCCTGCACCAGGGAGAGACGATGCTCGTGATCGACTCCCACCATGCAAAGCAGTCTGCTCAGCCTCAGACACTATTTACAGGGGATGCTGAACTCAAAGTGTTGGTGTTTGCAGGAGTAGTTGTGGGAGGTTTTTTTTTTAATGGTTAAATTCAATCAGGAATGTGCCAAGATAGCATGAAATCAACTAAATGTAATTAAGCAAAAACTATTAGCTTGATTGCTAAACCAGTCTTCCTCTCATGAATATGCATGAGAATAATTGATATTAATTCTTTTCAAATCTGAGGCACATTAGTCCAGCATATTATAGTGCAGAATTTTTTGGAAGACTAAACCAGTTCCACTGCCACTTTCTCACCAAAAGGCATAATTAGTCTTGCTGCAGGGAGATTTACCAAGTCATTGATACCATCCTGAGTTGCCACATAGAGAGGAAATTAGAACAGAGCTCGAGTTACATTTTGTCTGCAAAAAACAATGACCTGTTTAACATTTCTTCCAGAAATGTGTTAGGAAAAGTGGCAAATCCATTTCCCAGCATCAGCCACACTAATGACGTTAGGAAGAGACAGGGAAGCCTGCAGGAACAGTAAATGCCTACAGGCAATACCCTCTGCCTGTTTAATGTGCCTGATGGCAGCATGGGAGGGGCAGCTGGGTGTCCAGGTGTCCCCGGGCTGTTCCCGAGGCTCACTTCAGCTCCCTGGGGCTCCTGCTGCAGCTCATGGGGGCTTCTCCATTGGGTTTCAGAGAGCATTTTTTTTTTAACTGATGCCTGGAATAAGGGTATCAAATTTAGGCTGAGGCATTTCTGCTGCCTCATAAGCTCTCCTTGGGGTGCAGCCTCTGACCAGGGTTTGCCTGGACACTCGCAGCCTGATGTAAGAGGAGCTTTGGCGGCACCTCTTGCACTGATGGGAAAACCTCGGGCTCACACAAGGGATTACAGCTGTCTATTCATTGCAAGTACCTTGCAAAGAAATTGAATACTAACATTCTTCCTTTTTTCAAAAGAGACTTGTGAAGCTCCTGCAGGTGATGGGAAACAGACTTGCAGGATCACTCCAAGCTCTCAGCACCTTCCCAGTTCTCATTTCTTTATTCTGCTAAAACCTTTTGCTTCCCTGTCAACTTCTCGGCTCTCCATCATGCCCATACCCCTCCTCCTGTCTGGCAGGCAGACCTCGTGTCAGACAGAGGACTTTGATGCAGGGACACATCCACACATGAGTCCACCTTCCCAAGCCAGGGTTCCCAAGGCTTTTCTCTACAGCAGAGCATGGAACCCTCCCTGACAGCTTTGGCACAAAGTGAATGAAGTGTTTTAATCTCAAGCACAGATGGTTCTTCCCTTTATAAGCACTAAACACTGGATTAGATGTCACATATTTAATAAATAGCAACAACTGTATACAAACTGTTTACAAAAGCAGCTAAAAGCTAATCCTTGGCAAGTAATCATTCATATTAGCATGGGGCCATAGCAAGTGGTAAGTAGAGCCAGCGGACAGCAAATCTGTGTGAACGTAAAAGAAAAGGCAGCTCTACATCAGCAGCTCAATAAGAGTTTGATCTTGCCTCAATATGAGAGTTTTGATGCATTCCAGCTATAAATATAGAGGATGAAACAGAACTGTGAAGATGTGTACTTGGTTCTTTGTTGGGGCACCTTTTCTTTTTCATTCTTTTCTTTTTCTTGTTTGTTTGTTTATTGTTGTGTTGGTTTTGAGTTTTTTTTAAACTCAGTTTGAGCTCAGAAAATGCTCAAACTCTTTGAAGTGATCGCTGGCAGTCTGGGAATATTCACTCCATGCTTGCTGACTTCTGGACATTGACACAAAAACAAACCTTTCCAAAGCACAAGGGATAAACACCTGCTTGGACAGCCCTTGGCTTTCCCGTAGCACTGCCAGCCCTCACCACAGCCTTTCCTACATCCCTGCATCCCAGCGAGCTCCCAACAGGCACGGCACAGCCCGGGCAGCAGCGGCACCCGCCTCACCCACAGCAGCCCTTCCTGCTCTCATCCCCCTGAACAGTGCATTTACAGAAGGAAAAGAAACACAAAGCCCCACTGGCCATTTCAATAGGGAGCAGAGCTGGGGTTTGCTTTGTTTTTGAGAGGGGTTTGATGTTTGATTTTTAGTGGTTGCCTTAGTGATATTTTGCACTTTCCCCTAATAAAAGTCACCTGAAACTCTTTGGAACATGCAGGTGTGCTGCCTTCCAGTGAAGGTTTATTGAAGAGAGGGGAAGGGAAGAGAAAGGTTTCCTTTAAATGGCAGCTGAACACTGCCAGGTGGTACATCCTATTTTAATCCAAGTGGAGAATAGCAAAGAGCAGCACTGAAGATTTAGGGAAATGATACACCTCACTGGGTTTTAGTGCATTTTTCAGTTACCTTTTTTTTTTTTTTTAATTTGGGGTTTCTGTGTTAATATAGGATGGTGCCACTATACACTGGGTGGCAGAAATTAATCTTGTCATTAATGTACTTCTCTGAAGGGCTGAGCCTTCCTGAGCCCTTAATTTGAGCTGATTGGACTGTCTCATTATCATAGCAGCAGATTTTGGAATAGCAAAGTTGAACCTTACTTGAACTTGTTGGCTATATTAGCACTGTTTTTCTTTCTCACCCCTACCTCCATCCATGAATAACAGTACCCAGTACCCCCTTTTTAAAAATCCTAACAACTATCCTACTAACTGTTTGCCAAACAAACGCACGCTAACGTGGCATGCTGGGGGAGAAGCACATTAAAGAGCCTGAGTTTTGTTTGGCAAAGATAGAACTTGTCATTCCAGGGAAACGTGCAGTTTTGATGTCCTGGGAAACTCGGGATCTTCTGTCAGGCACATGTCCCGTTACCTCACACATCGAGCACACTGTGAGTGGCACAGCTTTGGGGTTTGCAAAATACACACAGCGTGTGGCCTAGGGCCAGGTCACTTCTGGTTCGTGTCTCTGGTCTGAAATGTCACGGCGCTTCAGCTGGACACTCCTCGCCTGGACTCACTGTTTTCCTCTCAGAGCAGGGCTCTGCCTGACTCATCCTGCTGTGCTTCCAGGTCACTGCAGGGAAGCAGCTCAAGCGTGGTCTGGACGTTTCAATCCAGGCTCTGCTCGGCCAGCAGAAAATCCCGCGTTGCCCCGCACACCCGCAGGCTGGGGCATGTCCGCGGCCCGGTCCCCGCGGAGCTGCGGGCAGAGCGAGGGGCACGGGCCCGGTCCCCGCGGAGCTGAGGGCACAGCGAGGGGCACGGGCCCGGTCCCCGCGGAGCTGAGGGCACAGCGAGGGGCACGGGCCCGGTCCCCGCGGAGCTGCGGGCAGAGCGAGGGGCCCGGGCCCGGGCCCCGCGGAGCTGCGGGCAGAGCGAGGGGCACGGGCCCGGTCCCCGCGGAGCTGCGGGCAGAGCACGGCGCACGGGCCCCGACCCCGGAGAGCCCCGGCCCTGCAGCGCCGGGTCAGGCGCGGCCGCCCGCGTCCCCTCAGCCGCTGGGGAAAGCTCTGTCTCCCATCAGGCTGCATTACCCCTAACGAGCTCTGGCAGATGCTTCAGCTCTCTGCTCTGCCGTCAAGACAAGCTGGTGGGACCCACCTTGCCGAGGGCAGCTTAACCCTTCGCACGCCGCCTGGCCGCCCGCAGGGGAGCCCCGAACGGGCCGGGTGCGGAACGCGGCGGGGGAGCGGCTCCCGCTGCTGCCAAGGGCCGGCTGCGGAGCGGGGCACTCACCTCACAGCCTCCCTGCTGCAAGCAGCGCTACCAGGGGCTCCTGGCGCTCCACGCGTCTGCAGAAACAGGCACCTATTTCTCTGCTGCCATTTGGCCTCACCCTCAGTGCAGCATAAAGAGGCAAAATCCCCAACAGAGCAGGATTTGCAAAAGATCCCAGCTCCAATGTAGGCATTAAAACATGTCTTTTCACTGCGTGCAGTATCCAGCATCTCTCACTGATAGCACTTGTGACAGTCACCTGCTGCCTGGTGCCCCTTGCTGGACCTGGCCTGATGGGAAGCTGCTCGGCAGGTTTGGAAATGAGACACAGGGTGAGCCCAGCACAGGGAGAAACCTGCTGCTGAGTGGGGAAAACAAGTCCAGTCCAAACTGGGAGTTGTTTAAAGAAGGCAAAATAATAAGGGAAAAACCCCTCAGCATGCCAGGGAAATAAGTTTATTAAGAATTACCAAGGGATCTAGGAATAACCTTTCAATGGCTGCAATCTGGCACAGATGTGAATGAGCATCCCTGGCAGCTGAGGGCTCTCTCTCCATGTGCTACATGGAATGAGCTGGCAATTCCCAAGGCGGTCCCAAACGGCCAGACTCATCAGAGCAGCTGATATTGGCTAATTGTTTTCCTTTATTTCTTGGAAAGAAAAAAGAGTCCTAAGGGCAGTGACACTGGAGCCATGTGTCCCAACTAACCTGCTGCAGGTTGTGTCAATCTGCTCTCTCCTGCATCCCCTTCATGGGCACAAAGCATGTCTGTTCCCATGGCCACTCTCCCCTGGGAAAGCAAGAGGAAGAAAAAAACGTGCTGCTCTCTATTTATGATTGCCCTGCCTTTCCTGCAGCCGGGCTGAAGGCTCTGACTTTTTTTCACTTTCTCTTTCTCATTTCTCTGTCAATTGACTGCTCACTGCCGGAGGGTATTATTGGCTTCAAAAGCTTCATTTTCTACTTCCTGAGCTGCTCATCTTCTCCTGGCTCATTGCTGTTAGTGGAGGTCAGATCCAAGTCCCAGAGTCATTAGGCTGTTTTGGATTTGACCTTGAGAGCTTCTTTTTCTCATCCCATCACATGAAACAATCCTTTGATCATTGTAGGCATATACTTTAAAAAAAATAAATCCAGTGGGCAGAGATTATTTAATCATATCAGTGGTGAGTGGAAATAAGCTGGAACCAAAACATTCCCAGCCAGGTTAAAAGAATACCAGTGCCTGGGGGCACCCCTGCTCACTGTGGTGCTGGGGGCTGTGGCACCCTGCTCTTGGAAATGTGAAGAGGCACTTGGCTGTATTAAAGCTGCCACATGTAAGAGGTGACACTGTTGGAAAACAAATAAAAAACCCACAAATACTTTGTCAGCAGGGCAGGAGGGGGATGGATGGGTCCTGTTTAAAGATGTCTTAATCAAATCCATCCCCTTCTACACCTCTAGGTTTTGCTCCAAAATCCAGTTAAACCATGAAGCTGCTAAAGATCCCAATTACCAAAGGGAGAGATAATGAAGATACAAAGGAAGAAAATTAGTGGCAAAGCCGTGCTCCTGGATTGTTTCAGTACTCCATGGGAGAGCAATGAGTTCCTGACAATTTACCTTTCAAATCTCTCAAATAAAACAACTGTTGAAAATTGCCAAAATATTATTAACACAAACAGCAACAAAGAGCAGGGTGGCTTTGTCACAGTGCCAGCAAAGGCTGCTGTCCCCAGCTGCCAAGAGCAGCGACTGATGGCCGCGCCAGGCGGGTTTGGCTCCGTGTGCACGGGGGTGCAGGGTGTGGGACCCCCTCCCTGTGCCACTGCACCCCCACGAGTGGGAGATCGTCAGTGCTCATACACTGGGCAGGCTCCTGCTGCAACCTGAGCAAAACTGGCTTAAACAGAGGATTTTCAAAGACTGGAATCGGGGATGTAATGGGTCTCCTCCTCTTAGTGCCACCTTCTGCAAAACCTCCTCTCTCTGCACCAAAAAATAATTCCCAAAGAAGTGAGCTTGAAACTGGTGTGGGACCATGCTCAGTCCCTGTGAAAGGCAGCCTGGAAGAGGGGGTCTGGAGTGCATCCTGCAGGGCTCACCTTTCTCTTCCAAGACTTTTCCCTCCAGGTTTGGATGCTCAGCAGAATCCCACTTGGATCTTGTATCCCCTTCCAAACTTGCTCTTTGCAGAAAAAAATTGCAGCCAATTTCTTTTTATGTGAAGATGGTGGAAGATGTAAAAGAAATGGGAAATTTGGAGGGAACTGGACAGCTTCTCAAGGAAAAATGTAAGTGTTATTGTTAAAAAAAAATCTTTTGAAGAAAAAAAGTAACAGTCACCAGGTCTCCGTGTTTGCAGCGCACTGGCTGTGATGCCTAAAGATTTTTAATATATTTTTCATGTATTTGTAGCCTTGTAGATTTTTAATCTACAGTTGTATGGTTTCTAGTACTTTTCCTGCCTTTTCTCACAATAAGCTAACCCTTACTAACACATTCTTGAACATCTGTTTAGTCTTATTCTCAAGAAGACAATTTCTGACAAGGACATCTTGTTTTCCACCAGAACTTAGGAGACAGAACAAGAAATGGGGTAAAGAAACCCCTGAACCAACTCCAAGGGGCTGACCCAAGGGTGGGTTACTGGGGCTGCTGGTCTCCTTCTGGGTGTACCTGCTAGATATACTAATTAATTAACCTTATAAAAATTGTAGAAATCCTTTATCACGCATGCGCAGAGCCGTATTTGTGCATCCGAAAGCTTTCATTAAAGAGTTACTTTTTCTATTAGCACTCTTATTACCGTTTGCAAAGTTTTGTGGTTTTATTCCAGGCAACAGCTGCTGCTTTGAAACCACGCTCTGGCAGATGTTATTTTGGGGTATTTAAGCCAGGCTCTTGCTGTCACCATCTCAATGTTCTTGGCTTTGTTACTGTTTCTCTGTTTCATTATTCTGAAGAAAATAACTCTGTTAGTGTTCTTTTTCTGGCAAGGAAGGGCTGCGCCAGCAGCAAGTGGACGGACTCCAGGTGGCAGTGGCTCAATGCACGAGTCCCTTCCTCCTGCTGCAGGCAGGTGCAGTGTCACCGGGATTTCCCTCCCGTGGCACAGGGGTTTTATGCCTCCCGTGCTCCCTCAGGGAGCTCCCGAGCTGAGCTGCAGTCCTGTGGCCAAATCCCGCCCAAGGTTGCCCTGTGTGGGTGTGATGCTGGGGCCAGGTGAGAGGGTTGCACATGAGCGTGCACATCCCAGCCGGCCCCGGTGTGCCCTGTCCCCGCCTTCACGAGGCTCTGTGGCACAAGACGTGGGCTTCACAGAGAGACCCCAGTCCTCGTTACACAAAAAAAAAAAGTGGAACTCCTCCATCAGGGTCACGGCGTGCACGGGCTCCCTGTGCCCTGTCCCTGGCTCCACACGTGCGGGGCTCTCTTGTGCTGCCTGCACACCCAGCTGCATCTGTGGCTGTCCTGAGCACAGGCCAGGAACCAACCTGGCTTCAACAAACTGTTGAATTCACCTGCTAACAGCCTGATTACCTCCCATTGCTTTCAAGGGTTTCTTAGCTGCCTGCTGTTCCAGTAAAGGCTGGTGCTGTGACAGTCTCTCGCCTCTGAGCCGTCCTTAACTGCGCCCTGAAGACCCCACACCCAGTAGGTACCCAGGCAATATACCAGCCAAGGCTTCAGTGCCTGCATTTAAAAGGGTGACCCTAGTTCGGGAAGCACTTGGTGGGGGGCAATCTGTAATTTGAAACAATTTAAACATATTTTTAAGTAATCCTGTAAAATACTGTGATGCCAAGCAAGAGCTTTGGGTTAAATTATACCCGCACAAAAGTCCCAGCGTGCACAGGCAGCTGCTGGAGCCGTGGTTGCGGGAGCCCCGGCGAGTGACACCACAGCAGAGCCATCACCCCTCGGGAGAGCTGCGCTCTGAGCGGCGGGGCCGCCCCGGGTTCCCTGTGCCCCTTGCCCCGGAGCTGTGCCCCCTGCCCCGGAGTTGTGCCCCCTGCCCCGGAGCTGTGCCCCCTGCCCCGGAGCTGTCCCCCCT
>VWZT01014822.1:118194-135531 GCA_013397055.1 Pachycephala philippinensis
CTACGTTTTCACAGGAAATGGCTTCAGCAGAGCCAAGTGTGTCTGCTTGCTGGGGGAGGTTTCTGGGCCGCTTCTTTTCCCAGTTCAGGCTGCTCCAAAAAATAAACACAGAAACTGCTCTGCACAATGTTTCTTGACACAAAGCCACTGCTCTGCTGTGCTGCTTGCGACAGTGCCACCATAAAATGTATGTTCCTTGTGCTCTCTATTCTGACATTCCCAGCTTGAGGCTTAAAAGTTGACTTGTTCCCCCTTTCTCAGCCCTCTCCCACATCACCTCCTATGGAGCCAGGAGTATAAAAACACTAAGCCTTGTTGCTAATGGCATAAGCAAATGATTTAATCAGTGATGTAAAAGGAGTGACGAGACTGTAGGATGGAAAAAATGCTGGATAGACAGTAAGACTAATGAGGTAATGTGTAAATCCAGGCATTTTCTAACAGATGGGACATGGCAGAGTTGACATGTATATTAAAAGGGACATAAAAACATAGACAAAGCAATAGCCCAGGTTGGCCATAGCTTGATTTACGCAGTGGAAACATTTTTTCCTCTGAAGGCGAAGGCAAGAAACATAGAAGGCTATGCTTGGTAGTAGAGTCACAGCATCGTGACTGGAGATGCAAATGACTGTTTCCAAACACAGCTGGCTCTGCAGCTCTGGCGTGAGGCTGTCTCATGCAACAAGTTTCCCTGGGCTCTGCAAGATAAACCAGCATCGCTGTCCCCACAAGGAAAGGGGAGCCAGACACCCTGAGACACCTCGATGGGACACTTTGGTGGGACACTTTGGTGGGACGCCTCGGTGGGACACCTTGGTGGGACCCCTCGGTGGGACCCCTCGGTGGGACCCCTCGGTGGGACCCCTCGGTGGCCGTCGGGAGCAGCAGCCCTGGTTTGCAGGAGCCGGAGCGCAGGGCTCGTGCTGGTCACTCCCTGCAAGGCAGCTCCGAAAGCAAACACAGATGCTGTGCAGAGTGAAATCCCTCCGTGCAGAGGGTCACCCCACCTCCCACCTCCGGCTGGAACATCTGCATGCAGACAAGCTCCCAGTTCACACCATGGGCGACGCCGACGGGCACGGTGGCACCACACCTGTCCTGAGGCTGGGGTGAGACATCTGCTCCCCCCAGGCTGGGCACTGCTCAGCAAGAGAGCCAAGTGACGGCTCCTGGGGCCCCCAGACGTGATGGGAGCACTGCGTGCTCCCGAAAAACACCAGCTGCTCAAGGTGAGGAGGGCAGGAGCACTGGGGAGGAGAGGACTCAGGGACAGGAGCAAGGTGTGCTATGGGATGGCTAATGAGGCAAGTCTGTATCCTTGCCTGCCTGCTCTTACTGGAGAACCCCTTGGAAAATCCTGGCGGTGAAACACAGAAAACCGTAAAGCAAAAACCCTGAGTCATCTGTCTCAAACTGTCATAGCAGCTTCCCCTGTCAATCCACATGACCCACTCAATTCTCATCCATTTTCTCCATTTTGGGGGAGTTGTGAAAAATAACTACAACCATTCCAACTGATTGGTTATAACATATGCTCAATCTGCAGTAATTCGGCCAAATTTTCCTAAGGCTGTACCACATTTTAGGCTTTATATAACCCAGACAATAGCACCAGACACAATCAGGGGACTTGGTCTGCCCTCAGTGCTGCTGTGCCCCGGGCAGACAGGCCACAGCTCAGTGCTCTGCAGCAGCTCAGACAGGGGAAAAAATAATATAAAAAAAGAACGTAGTCACTAATGTCATTTTCCATTGAGATAGTGCATGAAATCAATCTATCATGCTAAATCTACAAGTTCCAAACTGTATACATAAGGTATATTAAGGGATTTAGAAAGATTAAGACTAGCTCCTACGCGTCTGTGTGTGTATAAGCACCGATTGTTTTATCTGTGAATTACCTGCCGCTGCAGGAAAGGCAAAGATAAGGAAAGCAGCATCAGTGGGAATATTCGCTCAGAGCTGAGCTCTGCCTCTGCTCCTCGGGGGATGTAAAAGAATCCCGGAGGGGTGTTGCCCTCCAGAGCCAGGGGCTCTCGCCTTGGGACCTGCTGCCTCCCGGAATTCCCGCAGGAAGGCCGGGGATAAACCAGCATCGCTGCTGCTGGCTGGCCTCGGGCTCACCTGGCCGAATGCACCCGGACTTTAGGCCCAGGATTATGTCAGGGGAAGTGCTTACAAGGAAGGATGTTCCACGGACACTGGCTGTCTCTGCCAGTGGCAAACCCGGCACGATGGAACATGTGCTGTTCCAAAGCGCTCACCTGGGCTGGCTCCCTCAAACCTGCGGAAGGCAGGATTCCTTTCCCCAGCATTCACAGCGTGCGTAACTGTGGGTTATAAAAAGCATCCCCTGAAAAGATTTTCCTACTGGGTAAAGGCCCATAACGAGGACTTCCTGGCTTAGGCAGCTGTATATAGCAGCAGTAATCCTATTATGCTTATCCTAAACTGTCCTCCACCGAGCAGTGAAATGAACTTTACAGAACACTAGAAGCCTAATTAAGCCTCCAAGCCTGCTGTGAGCAGCTCAATTCTGCCTCTGTGCAGCCGCAGGGTCACGTTATCATAGAAAACACAAACACCTGTGCCACACACCCCCCAAAGGCTGTTCCCTGTCTTCAGTCAGCTGGTTTGAGTAAATGCAATCAAGTTCTTTGTAGGAAGAGCTGTCCTACTAATTCTTTATCACTGAGAGCCCAAATCCATGCCCACATACCTATGGCAATAACTCTGCCCTCGCAAATAGCTGTGCCAAGGCTGAAGGCTGCTCGCACACTTCTGTATTTTTGTTGCACAGCTGTGAGGATAAAGAAACCTGGTACTGATCATCGAGGCCCTGAGCCTGGCCTTTCTGGAGAGGCTGTGTAAAGAAGCAATATTACACCTACAGCCAGTGAAAGACAGCTGGGGTGCAGCAGCCCTGGTGCCTGAACAGCTGCCTCAGGCTGTGCCACGGGTGTCAAGGCAGATTTGAATGGCCCAGCTGCTTCATTCCAGCTGCATGAGGCTGCATCACAACATCCATGTTTCTCCCAAACACCTTTTCACACCTGACAGTCTTTGAATTCCTCCAGAAAAAGTTGAATATCAAGGAGCTTTCCTGGGCAGAAACCAAAGGGATGACCAAGAGGAGAGAAGCTGCAGCTGGAAAGGGCTAAATGGGTGATTATCCTGAAATCCTAACATTGCTAACTAATGTCATTGCTTTAAAAACCCCAACACAACTCTCAGTCCTGCGCACAGCACGTCTCCCCTGCCATGGCACTCTGTGTGATGCATGCCCACACCTGGACAGGACCAGACCTGACCCGAGGATGTCACAGCACATTTGCAGCACAGCAAGAGGTGCTGGCATCACCCTGTGCATGGCCAGCATGGCTTAACTGCTAACCACCACTAAACATGGATTTCTGTGATTTTTCAGAGCTTCCTGTGCCTTTTCCTAATGGAGGGCACCTCTGACATTTAGCTCTAGAAATTAATATCTTCAAATGCTTGCTTTTTTGGTGTAACAGACTGAGACAGGCTAAATATTTGTGCTCTTGTCTTGCCTGGCTGGTAACCCAGATACTATTAGTGAAGCACAACTGGGTCACGAGAATTAATATTAGCATCTGCGTTAGCTGCTTTATTTACAGCCCTGTAGCTGTCAAAAGTTGTGGTAGCTTAAAAGGAACATGGTTTATTCATGCTGACACTAGCCGTGGAATAGCTGGATGAAGGCTGGCTGGCTCCTCAGGACCAGGCTGGGCCCGTGGCAAGCACAGACCCGAGCTGGGCAAACACCCTGGGAACGGTCTGGACAGTGTGGGGTGAGGGGGCCAGCTCATCCCAGTTCACATGGGGCAGCAAAGGCACTGGCTGGCAACACAGCCTCACAATGTCCACTGGCTTTCTGTGCTACCCAAACCAGAGGAAGAGTTTCTGAAAGAACACAGGATGGAAGGACCCTTAGGTTATGGTTAGGTTATAAAAACTCTGATCACTGTTTCAATATAATTAAGGAATTAATTAACTTCCTGGCTCAGTAATTATGGAAGCTTCAGCCCCATGAAGCAGCGCCACATCCCGTAGGTCCCTGTGGGTCTGACAGTGGTCAGTAGGTGGGAACAGCCCTCAGGTCCTGTTTGGGGCAGAGGGCAGTGCTCAGAGGGGTGTGAGTGCAGCCAGACTGGCAGGAACCTGGGCACACAGAGCCTGGGGAGAACACCATCATTATTGTTTTTAGCCAAAACCCAGAAGATGCAGTGAAGGGCGGGGTCCATGACCCCTCTCCCCACGATGCTGAAGCCAGGAGCTCTCCAGCTGCAGGGGCTCAGTCACATCTGTGAAGGCACTGCAGAGCCAGGCCTCTGCCTCCACCCTGGAGCCTACTGCTGTGACAAAGGGGGGCTGCCAGCCAGTGCTTCACTCCTGGGAGGTGGCCACTACCTTCTCAAGCAGCTGCCACCTCCCTGCCATGTTCGGTCTCCTTTCCAAAATCACCTGTGACCAAGAGCCAACCATCCTGTAAACAAAGCCAGTGCTGGGTTTCAACTTTATATGAACTGAGATAATGCAAATTTCTGAGTAACTGAAGTCTCAGCAAGGAGGTCTTTAAATAACTATAGGCAAGGGGCTTTTTATCAGAATCATTAGGAATGTTTTATCTTATTAGTAAAAATAGTATTAATTTATTGTCCAGTCTTCTCAGAAAAACCTTGAACAAAGAAACCTAGAAAACAGTTTCACAAACTAACTTTACTGGGCAACAACACTGTTAATTCTCTGGGTACCTAAAAGTCATGTTAAACCAGCATACAACAGCAGAGCAGAGTTTGAGACCCAGCCATTCCAGGCAGGAAAGGAGCTTGGCTGGGCTCTGCTGGTGCCCAGTGGAGCTGCCTTTGCCCTGTGCTCAGGCAAGGGATGGAAAGAGCTCGGGAGCTACAAGGGAAGTGCAACATTGCAATGAACATCTCCTGAACCATCACAACTGCACTGCTCGTCCTTGCACCGTGTGGGGCAGGTACATCACCCCCTGACCAGCAACCTGCACCAGGAATGCAGCTGCCTGCCCGCTGGAGAGTCCAGGGACCACTGAACTAACCAAAGCAGGAACAACAGCCTCCCACATGGGCCACAGAAATTCTTACATTCCTCTTATATCCCTGTCTCAGTTGTTATATGGATAAATTCTTAAGCCATTATATCACAACAAAGGCAACATCTATTTTTTAAAATGAGGAATCTGGCGGTCCCAGAGCCAGAGTTATTGTTCTCTGTTGCATTTGGATACATCAGCTGCTGAGTTTCTTTTTTCCTTCAGGACACACAATTAGCCATCTGGAAGCTTCATCAACACACCAAAACAGCAGCTATAATTGTGCTTATTAAATAAGATTCTAAATCTGTCCCAGAGAAAGCAAAACTCTCCCTAGGACCGAGCACATGAACCCATGGCATGTCTGACCTCCCATAACCAGCAGGAACTGGTGAGAAGAGAAACTGCCTGAAGCACGAGCTGCAGAGGAAGAGGGACAAGCCCTCGGCTCTCAGCTGTGCTGTCTGGCCCACGCACGGAGCCACTGGAGCCCCCAGCCTGACTGAGAATGTTCCCAAACTGCACCAAACCCAGCGACTTCCTCAGTGCATTTTACATGGTGAGGTAATGCCAGTCCTTGGAATTCTACTGGTCTGCTTAGGTTAAGGATGAGCAGAGGAGAGGTGGGAGCAATGGGACCTTCCCCCAGCAGGGGATTTTGTCCTCAGGAGCACTGCAGGGACGGTGCAGCACGCTCTGTGCTTCAGCAAACACCAGTCCCAGCCACACCCCGCCTGCTCCCCCATCTCATCCCTCTCATTCTGCACACCTAGATCCTAACCATCCCATTGTGCACATCCAGTGGCAGAAATTTGTCCCCAGAAGTTCTGATCACGTGTGGTGGAGGGCAATTACTATTTGCATACAATCAAGTGTGATTAAACTTGAGCATCCATTACTCTCCAGCTTTCCAGAATCCCCACCCTAGCCCCCCCATCCTGCTCACAGCAAACTGAATTTCCTTTAACAAGAAGGGCTTCCAGAGACCGAGGTGATGCTTCACTGCACCCCTTCCCACAAGCACTCGCAAATCCCACCTACTGATTACACAGAATTCCTCCCAGCAGTAAAAACTGCAGGAGTACAAAGTAGAAGTATTTGGAATACTTGAAAATACTAAAAATTGCTGCTCCTGGATCTGAGGAATGAGTTTGAGCTGTTTTGTTGCTCTCTGCATTGCTGTTGTAGGGCCAAGAGATTGGTCCAAGGGCTGCTCTCCTCATCCAGAGGTTCATGGGAAGGAAATGCAGGGAGAACAGACTATATATGAAGAACTGGTGGAAAAAAAGAGTTGCTCTGGCTGGTTATTTCTGACAGAGAGCTCTGAGCTTCTGTTGGCTTTAGTTTTGCTAACTGTACTTTTTAATTTTGGCAAGGATGCCTGGAGCCCAGGAAAGGAATGCACTGTATATATAATTATAAATCAAAATATAATACAATAAGTAAAATGAACACTGAAAAATACCACTCACTAGCTGCATATGACATCTACCTAATTGTTCCAGGCTGTGAGTCACCACTTGAATTAAGGAGGTGCAGTGAGGCGGTGGAGGGCCAGCTCTGCAAAGGTAGTCGGGCTCTGACTCCCCTGGCACCTATCTCGTTAATCCAAATCCAACTCAGCTTCCCCCTAGGGCCCTGAGTTCAGCCCTGTCCCACCTCAGTGCCCTTGCACAAACCTCAGCACCAGGCTGTACCTCCTGTGTTGTATAGGCAAAGAGTTAAATGCCTGAGAAATGGGATCACAGACCTGAGATCAGCCTGAAGCAGCAAAAGAAATCCTGGGCTGGGGCAGAGCTAAACATCACCGTAAAAGGCAGACCCTGGAACTCCCAGGAGATGGACACCTACACCAGGGCCGTCCTTTCCCATAGGAAAAAAGGGAGAAAGAGAGGTTGTTGCCATGCCCTGAGGGCTGGAGCACATATTTGTGACTAGAGGAGCCAGTCCAAACTCTAATCCCTGCTCTGCCAGGCTGGAGCAAACCTTGCAGTGAGGGAAACGATCTGAGTGCTGCGGAGCTTTAGTGCTGGGGCATGGGAGGCTGTGAGAAGCAGGAAAACCTGGTGCAATTGGTGTTTTTAAGTGACCACTTAATCATAGAATATCCTGAGTTGGAGGGCACCCACAAGGATCATTGAAGTGCAACTCCTGGCCCTGCACAGGACAGCCCCAAGAATCCCACCATGTGTGATTAAGGATTTAGAGAATGCAAATGTGAGGGTGAGAGGGACAAGGATTCGAATTCAAGAGGTTTATGCTGGAGACCTTAATGCCCTGAATGAAAGACCAAATTTGCATGAAGACAATGAGCAGGAGGATGGGTGTAAGAAGAAAACATCACCCTGTGTGCAGTCACACACTCCCCAAACACAGACCTGCACCCTGAGCTGCAGTGCCCAGGCCAAGCCACCAGCCACAGGCAGGACCCTCCCTGAGCCCCTGGCCCATGTTCCTGCTGCTCCTGTGACAGGTGCTTGTGGACTTCCAAAAACCAGCAGTGCAAAATAACTCAGTGCTGCTTCTCTGCAAGATGTCAGGATCCCATAATAATAAGTCATGATGATTTCACAGCAACTCGAAGCCAGTTTCCATCCTGCTGTCAAAGCCATGTGTCCTTGGCTTTGAACTGCTTTCTCCCCACTGGAATTCAGCCACCTCTGCACTGGGACTTTAATCCTGTAATTGACAGCATCAGTCCTGGCCTAAGGGGCTTCCCTGGGAGCGAGGAACGTGCTGCAGCATCCTTCACTTCTGTTTTCAGACAATCAAATATTTCCAGCAAGCTGTTAATCTTTGAGAAGTGAGCTGGGCTTTGGTCATCATTACTTAAATGGAGTGGATGGCAGAAGGTAGGTACCTGAAACCTCAATAAAAACCTCAGCCAAAAGGTGTGAATATTTCATTCCTCTGCTAGAGCAGCAGCTACAGGATGTGACAATGCTGATGGCTTGCTGTCTTGCAGCTCTGGCTGGCCAAAACAAGAAAAAAAGCCTTTATTACTCATTTTTCTTCACAGGATTCCAGAAAAGCTCTTGGTCTTTTTGAAACATCAGCAACAACCTGAGAAGACTGGTATTTCCTTCGCAGCAGTTTTAGTTCCTAACGTGCTCTGTGTTTGTGATGCTTGGGACAGCAGTGACACGATTAAAGCCCATAAATCGAGGCTCCCAAGCACCTTGTGTGTGGTTTCAGTGAAGCAGATTTGTTTACGGCATATTAAGGGCACTGGGAGGTTTGAGCATTTTTACCAGCTGTTCCTTGTGATTTTTTGGCAGCTCTCAGGATGTCATTGTCATTCCCAGCATATCTCGAGATGGCTCTCAGAAGCCCAGGGAATGGCAGCCAGGCACCCTCCCGGAGGTTCATTGTGCCCTGCACACTCTCTTGCCTTTGTGAAAGGAAAATCCCCCCATGCTGCTGTGCCTTGGAGCCTGAGAGGTCTGCACATCAAGAAGCTCCTCTCATTGAATGCAAGATGCAAAGAGAAGGAAAAACACTTTTAAAATATTATTTTAGTCCTTTCAGAGCTTCTCACTAGAAGCTTTTGAATTGCTAAGAGAAACAAAAGGGTATTAACTGGGATGCTGAAAATAGAGCCCCTTGCTCTCAGGCTGAACCTGGACAGGGACTTTGCAGAAGATCTCGCAGCACACCTGGTTCATGAGATTGTCCTTTACAATTACTCTTTCTGATCTTTTGATCCACATCCATTTTCCTCAGCAGGAAATTAACTGCTGTGCTTGGTGGTTGCTCCTTCAGTCTGGTGAGGCATGATCTTTATGGTTCTCATAACACCTTCAAGATACACAGGCCATAATTTGGGTGTTCCCTTTCTTGCACATCAAATTCATTTTCTATTTGCTCCTGTTACGGAGTTTTTTTGTGGTTTGTTAACATATTTTTTTCTTCACTGATAACGCTTCAAGTGACTGTGATACATTTACCTGTGAACTCCAGCAACAGAGCACACTTTGTCCTGGGACAAGGCTCACCCACTCAATGCAAGGAATTAACTCAGATACTGCTGATGCCTGTGTTGATGCAGTATCTGCTCTTGACACTTTCAAACTTGATTACAGGCAAAGGGGCCCTTTGCAGGGCCATCAGGATAACCAGAGACTGAAGGGCTTTACTGTGTTCACAGACCAAGCTTATCTCAGCCACAATTTAGGCTGATGAAACAATCAGTCCCACTACTTCACAGAACAAGCTTTTGAAACCCTGTCATTATTAAAGGTTAAAAAGAGCTGTAGTCTCTCAGCTCTTCCCAATGCAAAACAGAGCACAAATTAGTATAAATCAGTGCCTCAACGCAACTGTATAATTTGCATTTAGACTGCTAAAGAGTTGAACACAAAGCTACTTTGAGACCGAGAACATCAGCGTGCACAGTGACACTGCTGAGCCAGAATGAAGACGTGGGGCAGGAACCAAACGACAAAGGGACTGGGCATGGCAGGGCAGGAATGATGGAATGCCTGGGGGAGAGTCAGTCACAGACAGGAGGAACAGCACTTGCTGTTAAAGCACACAAACTGGAATTAGATAGTCTGGGTCCTTTTCCCAATTATTGCATTTTGGATTTGTTCTATGACCTTGGGTAAATAATTTATTCTCTTTGTGCACAGCTTCCTCATCTGTAAAAGAAGGTTAATAGCTACTGCTCAGAAAGGTTGGCTTTTCCTAGCTTAGGTGAAGGTATGAGTCAGGGCAGACTTTGGCAGATGTGCTAAGAGACACCATAGAGGTAAAAAGTGCAAATAATGACTATTTCTTTTACCTGAGGTAGGTGTTAATCACAGCTGTGTCAATGGTGCAGCACTGACCAGAGGAGTTGCCTGCAATGGGAGCAGCATGAGCTGCCAGGCCACGAAGAATAATGGAATATTGTATTTTCTCTAGGTTTTTCCAACCTAATTGTAATGCACAGTACATGTACTCACTTGGAATCTTGTGAGCTGGCTGGGGGTGATACAAAAATCCCTCACATACAGCAGTTTGGCTGTGACCATGTTTTCAATCCCTTTCTACAGAAGTTATCGTTCCTAGTGCACAACACTTCTACCTACAGAGCCTTCCTGTCTGCTTTTGGTACCTAAAATGGATTTTTGGGGTCCATAACCAACCATTTTACTGCACTCCAGAGTAACTGTGAGAATCACGCTGTGGGATGTGGAGTAATCACATAACTTGATCAACACAGCAGCTGATGAAGCTGATAGCATGGTCTGAGCAAAGTACTGAATTTCCATGGATAACCAACATTTGCACCAACACATGCAGAGAATTTATCTCCCAATAATTAGAAACCCTCTTAAGTCAAGCTATAATGCTGCTGGCCCGTGTAACTTTATATTTACTTCTTGTTTCCAGTAATATTGGCAATGTACAGTCTCCTTCACGGCAAGTGCCCGTAGAACACTAACTATGAATTCCCTGCTGTTTCTGAGGGGTGTGAAAATGCAGAGCCCGACTCGCTCTCGGTGTACCAGAGCTGGCCTGAATCCCTGCGGAGTGGCTTACTTTCATCTCAGTGCACAGCAAAGAGAAGATCCCAGAGCAGGAATGCTGTGGTGGCACCAGCCTCTGGCAGCCTGTGTCTCACCGAAGGGACATGTGGCACCCGGGCACAGGGAGCAGAGGGAGCAGAGCTGGGGTCTGCCAGGGCAGGGCCCCTCTGCGGTGCCACGGCCAGCGCTGCTCTGCGTCCTGAGGGGTGTGACACAAGCCCTCTGCCCCACCAGGGCACAGGCCATGCACTGCTGCGGTGAATAACGAACCAGCCTGGACTCCAGATGGTTTCTCCTGGTCATGTAGCAGTGAACAGCACCCATATAATTTTATTGAATTGCTTAGATTTCTATATATTTTATAAAAAAGAAGCCATGTACGCATATAAGGGAGCTCACATTTTAGGAGTTTCCTATTATAGATGTCATTCCCAACGGTTAACTCATCCAAGTGTGACTTTAGTAGCCCACATCATCAATATTAAATGTGACATTTACTATCAAGAGCAAAGTTTTGGGGCTGCTGCCAGCCCCACTCACCGAGCCGTAAATATTTTGATGACGGAGCCGGCAGAAGGAGGAGGCTCAGCCCTCGCTCGCGGCCGACACCAGCGGGGAGCTGGGGGCTGTTCTCAGAGCCCCGGGGGCTCAGCAGCGCAGAGGGGCAGAGCCCCCTCAGCTGGGGGAGCCCAGCTGTGAGTACCCTGTGCCCGGGCTGGTCCCCACTGCTGGCTGTGTGACGGGCACACCGGGAGGATGGGGACGCTCCCGGGTGCTCCTGCCCTGGGAGCACGCTGCACAACAGCCCCACCAGTCCTGCAAACGCCTGCACTGACCTGAGCACTCGGCACAGCCCGGGAACAGAGCAGCCCCAGGGCCCTGGGGACAGCCCCTGGCCCCCACAGCCCCTGGCTTCCAACAGGTCCCTCAATAGCATCAGCAACTCTCACCGGCCCTCCCGGACACCAGCTGAGGTCTGGCAAGTGATTTGTGCACTGATGGACCCTCTGGGGGTGTTTTACAAAGTTTGCTGATGGCTGTGGCCGGCCTGGAGCTGCAGCTGTGGGGGGTGTTCACACCTCAGTTAGACCCCACACATCCCTTCACATCCATATCCATGGGCACCCACCCCTGCACTGGGCTGGATTTGCTACAGCTGCTCCGTGACTGGAGCTGCTGGAGGCAGCGGGATCCCTGCCAAACAACACACAAAGGTACAGACCTGAGGAGCTGCTGTCTGAAATCTGGTATCACTGTGATTACACCTGTTCCACAGCCACGGCGCTGCAGAACTGAGGAGAAAGGCCCTTGTGAGAGCTTTCTCCTTGTATTTCACCCTTCCAAAGCCACCCCGAGTCACGCTTCTCAGTGCTGCAGACTGAACTGTTCTGTGGCTGCAAGCTGTGCAGTGCCTGCTTTCCTCACAAAAAGGAGTATTTTGGCAACTACATGATTTGCCAAAAAATACATCACTCAGCTATGGTAGTAAGGAAACACCAAAGAAATACTGGCAAATAATTGGGGATTTTTTTCAGGGGTCAGTATTTTAAGGGGAAGGCTTTTTGGAAGACTATCAACTGTGTTTTTCTGAACGTGACCCTACAACTACACATGATGAAGAAGTCTGCAAGGTCTCATTACTAAGGAATGGCAAAGTATAATAAAAACTGCAGGCACCAAACAGCTTCATTACTCCCATTATCATCTTCTATCTTTGTTTAATTGTATGTATCAATTTTTAATAAAGAAACTTCATGTGCCTGTGAGTTAGATCTTACTGAGAGAGACTTTCACTGAGTGCAGAAACACAGCCAGGCCAGCTGGGTCATGCAGCCAGAGAAACAAGGTGGAGCAGGATCGAGCACCTTATTTATTCTGGTCTGCATGAGGAACAGAAACACTTGTTAAACTCTGCTCGGTGTCATTTAATGGTATTAGCCCTCCTGGACCAGAGGGATTTTACTGCTCTTCCAAATAATGACAAATGGTGCAGCTGGACAGAGATGAGTTATTCACTCCCGTGATAATTGCTGCACAATGATATTAAAGAAGCATTCACCAAAAACTTCGCTGGTTAATGATGTTTAATTCATTATTAAATGCAGCTCATTACTGTTGGAAATAAGGCCATTTAGCAGCCATCAGCTTTGCTAATATTGCCCAATGTCTTGCAGTGGTCAGACAGCAAGGGGGAAGGCAAGTTTTAAAAATATACTTTCACTTCAGAATAAGAAAAAAATTCTGCCAGTGTTTCGTAATGAAATAATGCCTAATATTATCTGAATCTCTTGCTTCCCTGTAAAATCCGAGTAGTCAGTTGTTTGCTTCTAGAACTAACATCTCCTTCACGTGAGATTTTAAAGGTGAATTTCAGTACAAGAAAATCTCTGTCTTCAGCACTTACTGCCCTCCTGCTCCCCACGTGCTGCTCCAGGGGCACAAGCATTTAAACCACAGCCTGTCTCTAAGCCTTTCCTCGCTGCCACTGAGCCCACAGGCTTCCCCCAGCAGTTATGGATGCTCCTGCTCCTGCTCCTGCTCCTGCTCCTGCTCCTGCTCCTGCAGGTGCTCCCAGCCAAGCTCCAGCCCCGGCAGCACAGCCCCAACAGAGGGGCCTCGGGCTGTCCCCCAGGGCAGTCCCACTGCCCCCAGCACACTCTGGTTGTGACCCAGGGCAGTCCCACTGTGCCCCAGCACACTCGGGCTGTCCCCCAGGGCAGTCCCACTGCTCCTAGCACACTCGGGCTGTCCCCCAGGGCAGCCCCACTGTGCCCCAGCACACTCAGGCTGTCCCCCAGGGCAGCCCCACTGCCCCCAGCACACTCGGGCTGTCCCCCAGGGCAGCCCCACTGTGCCCCAGCACACTCAGGCTGTCCCCCAGGGCAGCCCCACTGTGCCCCAGCACACTCGGGCTGTCCCCCAGCACACTCAGGCTGTCCCCCAGGGCAGCCCCACTGCCCCCAGCACACTCAGGCTGTCCCCCAGGGCAGCCCCACTGTGCCCCAGCACACTTGGGCTGTCCCCCAGCACACTCAGGCTGTCCCCCAGGGCAGCCCCACTGCCCCCAGCACACTGGGGCTGTGACCCAGGGCAGTCCCACTGCCCCCAGCACACTCGGGCTGCTTGTGTGCCAGAGGCGCTGGAGGCTGGGCCAGATGGTGCTCTACTTCCAAAGCTCATTAGGGAAAGGTGTTCGGTGACTCATGTCTAATACCATGTAAATGTTTCTCTAAGCCCTCGAGTACGATTCCCAAAACCTTTCCCAAGCTGGAGACCTCGCTTTTGACCTACAGACCCTGCATTGCCCAGGGCCAGAGCTGTGCTGGCAGGTCAGCCAGAGCCCCTAATGTGAGGAGAGCAAAGCTATAAACTCTCTGACTGATCTGTTCTGGGGTCTCTGTTGTCTCAAGGCCCTCGTCCATCCTGACACCACAAAATGCCACAGTTCATTGCGCAGAGCAGTGACTGGGGTGGAGGCGGCAGGAGACACAAGGCACGCTCCTTCAGTGGGAGCTCTGTGGGCTGGGTAAATCCAAAGATCTCTCTGACAAACAGATGTGCTAAGGGTACTGCCTCCTTTCTCTCTCTTGCTGGGGATGGCTCTCAGCTCTCTCACTCAGCTCCTGGCTGCTGCAGCTGCCTAGGCAGACAGCACCTGGTTTATCAGAAATGCAGATAAAACCAACAAATCAACCATCAGCCAGAAGAGCGAGCAGAGAGCCGAACAGACTTGCATCAAATCAAATTGAACCAAATAAGGAGGTAGATCTAGTGGTTTGCAATATACAATTCCCCAACGCAGCCACTCAGGAGCACCAGAGGCAGTAGGCAGGAACTGGACTGCTGAGGAGAAGACTGGTTTTACCTGGAGGGATGGGGCACATCAGACTGCTCAGCTCAGTTTCCCACTTGGCCCTCCTCAGACAACCAGAGTATTGCAAACTGGGGGAGCTGAGGTGCCAATTTCCTCCAAGAAGATATCTCAGCACTAATTCACATCTTTTGAGCTAAAAAAAATGTACAGGGTAACGTCAGGTTATGAAACAGGCCCTTGACTTGCCCTGGTTTAATTAAGATAATGAGAAGTGTAGGATGATGAGCTATGGTTCCAGACAGCAGGAAAAAAGGATGAAGAGCAATTACATTTGGAACAGAGAAGAGCCTATGGAGCTAGGAGCTGGGGAACAGGCTGTGAAAAAGGGGATGTCTACAGGAGATTTATTGGTACTGAAAATAGAGCAGGGCAGGACTTGGTGACTGGAGAAGTTTGGTGAAGCTGAGTCTTCTGCACCTGGAAGGCAGGTACTGGTGCAGCCAGTGGTGTCTGATGGGTGCAGGAAAAAAGAGCTGTCAGCTCTCACTGGTCCCTCAGAACCACAGTCACGGGCAGGGCTGCACAGCAGGGCTGCTCCCTCACCTTCCCAGACACAGTCAGGGGCAGGAACGCACAGCAGGGCTGCACAGCAGGGCTGCTCCCACACCTTCCCCAGCCCCGGGGCAGGAATGCACAGCAGGGCTGCTCCCTCACCTTCCCCAGCCCCGGGGCAGGAATGCACAGCAGGGCTGCACAGCAGGGCTGCTCCCACACCTTCCCCAGCCCCAGGGCAGCGCTGCCAGGCGAGGGAACCCTGGGCACACGCGGTGTGTTGAGCACTCCCAGCAGGCTCTGACAAACAGCCTGAGCATGTGTTTAAGTCTCACAGATTTCAGTGGGACTTGTGCGGACCCAAGCTGAAGCATCTGTTCCATCACTTTGCTGAATTGAGCTCAGCCACTCCCAGCACCCAGACATACACAAGAACATTTCTTCCTTAATGTAAAACGCTGCGAAATCCTCAATAAAAGTTGGTCTTACTGTGAAACACTATTATCTCTGCTAGCTCTGGATCAAACCCAGAAGAGGTTCAGTACTTTGTAGTTTAAATATAGTCTGTCCTCCCCTAAGCATACCCCCGTGTCTTATTTCTGTCCCGGCTCAGAACCCACCACGATAGAATTTGGGTGAAGGTGTGAGAGAAGCCGGAGTTCTTTGCTGATGCTTTCCTAATTGCAGTAACTATAACAACGCAGTAACACCAGCCCCACCCCGCCGGCCCCGGAGCCGATGTGACTGAATTTGCCATTCTGCAGCAAACAGTGCTTGCTTCTCCTGTGCCATCATTTCCACTCATCCCCTGGAGAAAGAGACCCCTAAACCACAGATCTGCCCTGCCTCTGCTTAACTTGGAAAACAGCTGGAAACTGTACTCCAGGAAATCAAGATCACACGCTGCACTGGGACAGGGGAAACTCCGAGCGGGTCTCTGTGTGTGTGCTGCATAATTCACCAGCACCATAATTAATCCAGATCACGTAGTTTTACAAGAAGTGCTTCTGCAGAGTAATTAAGCTTATGAGTGAGCAAACTGGGTTCAACTTCAGCATTAAAGGAGCAGCCAGAGAAACAACTGGGAACAACTGGCATAAAGAGGAGAGTTTAGACAAGTGACAGTTGATCAATATTGGGGTGACATGAGACTTATTATATACCTCCTTAATAAATATACATTTAATTTTGGATCTACTGTGTCAAACCCACTTGTCTGACACTGTATTGTATTACATTTCTATGCTGTTTTATAGGTTGACTCTCAAGAACCATAATTTATTGACATTACTTTATAAATCTTTAAAAGGGCAAGAGAGACTGACTTAATCAGAACGAATCATTTCCCTTTTGTTTGGACTAGTTTAAAATCAGTTCCTTGCTACTTGATACAACTTAAGTGACTAATTATGACTTGATTTTCTCCCCTCCCTATCCCTTTGAATCATAATCAGTGCTTTCAGCTAATGAATTTACCATTCTCAGAGCACTATTAAAGAAAGACTTGGTCTTCTCCATGAGTAGTCTTATTTATGCAAGCTCCCCATTGACTTCAGAGAGCAGAGTGATTAATTCACAAATAATTTATCTGACAAATGTTGCTTCCCCTCTCCCCCTCCCCACGCTTGCAAACTGCCTGTGGGCGAATTAGAAATTTCTCAATTATTAATTATTCAGAATTCTTGCAAGTTTTTCCTCACTAAATAATTTTTGCCCTAAACATTGAGTAGCTGCAATGCATGTGAGCACACTTTGTGCTCTCAGGCAGCTTCTGAAGCCACACGGCCTCATTTCGTCCCACAGCCAGGAGAGTTTCCACACCTAACCATCGCAGCAACAGGGAATGTTACTTTCTGACACACAAAATTACAGCTAATTCCGTATTATCTTCAATTATTTATCTATAGGCCCACTTTGAAGTATTTTAGGCAAGAGTTACATAAGAGGAAAGTATTGTTATTCCTTCACGTGCCCTCCTTTTCCCGGGCCGGTGCTCCTCGCTCCGTGGGCAGCTGCAGGCGCTGCTCCGGGGGCTCGGGGAGCAGCCCCCCGAGGGGGCAGGGACTCACTGGATCTCAGAGTGCTGCTTCTCCCTATCCCACCAGAGTGCCCAGAGCAGGGAAACTCCTGTGGTTCCCTGCTCCAACACCCTGACATGACAGATGCTGA
Source organism: Pachycephala philippinensis (assembly GCA_013397055.1). NCBI lineage: Eukaryota > Metazoa > Chordata > Aves > Passeriformes > Pachycephala > Pachycephala philippinensis. The sequence goes on from VWZT01014822.1 coordinate 135,332, forward strand.
GCCACTGAGTGCAGGTTTTAAACGGCGATGGATGGAGCTTGTGGGACTGTGTGACCCCAGGGACACCCCCAGGACACCCCCAGGGACACCCGCAGGGACACCCCAGGGACACCCCCAGGACACCCCAGGGACACCCCAGCGACACTCCCAGGGACACCCCAGCGACACTCCCAGGGACACCCCCAGGGACACCCCAGGGA
>VWZT01014822.1:145894-167105 GCA_013397055.1 Pachycephala philippinensis
GGGAAGGGGTCAGGTGCAGAGCCAGCCAGAGCCCGAGGCACCCCGAGGGCACTGGGGAAGGGTCAGGTCCAGAGGCAGACGGAGCCCGAGGCACCCCGAGGGCACTGGGGAAGGGGTCAGGTCCAGAGGCAGACGGAGCCCGAGGCACCCCGAGGGCGCTGGGGAAGGGTCAGGGGCAGCCACAGGCGCAGCTTTCCTGCCTGGTGGGAGTTTCAAAGCAGCTGAGGTGCTTGTGATGTGCTCAGAACCCTGTGTCCCGGAGGAGCTTGGCTTGTTTGACACTTGCTGGGTCAGTCTGGGGTCTGTGTCTGCCCCAGGGAAAGAAAAAGCAGAGAAGGGCCAGTTCCTGTAGGGAATGAAAGGGCAGCTGGTCACAGGGCACTCACAGGCTGCCCCCGGTGTGCCTCCTGCAAACTCAGGTCAGGAGTGCTCAGCAGAGCTGCACCATTCCTCTGCAGTGCTGTCCCTCCTGAGCCCCAGCCCACTCCTGGTGCTCTGGAGCTCCGGGAATACGTAAGCTCTGCTGAGCTCTGCTCAGACACCCAACGGGTTTTATGCCTGGAGTGTGGAGCTTGCAAGCCCAGCCTGAGGCAGCATAAAACATGATTTTCCCTTCAGTGTTAGGAGGTGAGTGACTCCAGCCCATCTTTATTTTCTCTGAAGCATTATAAAAGACTAAACACTCCAAGAAAATGGCATCCATTCACAGCATGCCAAGGCCACTGGCGTGCTAATAAAAATTCTAATTGCAAGAGGGTAACTATCAATCTCTCTGACTCATGCTACGGAAGATGCTGAAACGGCACTCTTGTTTTCATCTCTCAAGCATTCCATCGCAACAATTGTCTCTTTATGATAACATCCATAAAGCACATGCAGTTCTTGATAGGTTTTCTAATTTCACTGAACACATCCCTTATATTTCCCTATTAAAAATACGGAAAAACAAACAGGGAAAGGATGAAAAAAGGTAGAGAGAAGAAAAGAGAGAGAAAATTGGGTAAAGGAGGGTTAGGAAGAGAAACAGTTTGGCTTCTGCCAACCTAAGATTTTCTAAAAAGTTAGAACCAAATATTTATCCATTTCTCCATGTTTCACTTCTCCAAAACTTCACCATCCTATGTGCCACCAGGTCACCCCGGCTGCCATGCCCAGCCCCTGTCCTGGGGACCATCTCCTCTCCCACACAGTGGACACTGGCCATTGTCTGCAAGCACTGCAAGTCCTTCTGCACAGGGAGAATTTCCAGGATGGTGGGATAAATCCCAAAGAACAGCAAACCCAGCTCAGGGAAGTAAATTTATGGATGAATCCATTATCATATTAATCCCCTGACTAACTCCCAGACAGCAGAACTGTGTCTTGGCACAGCCACCGAGCTCCTGAGCCCATCCCTGCTGTCAGCAGCGCTACCTCGGCCTCGGCCAGGACCAGACAGTACAGCCTCAGGGAACAAACGTGAGCAAAATCTCATTTTCTGCTGGATCAACCTGAATCGTAAATCAGTAGTTGAGTTTCTGATTGCTTTGTAGGGCATGTTGGCACTGACCAGGACACGAGTTCTGTACAAGTCCTGGTTCTGAGCCTGTCCCGGTGACAGGACCTGCTGGGCTGGGAGCAGGGATGGGCACAGGTACTCAGGAAACTCCTCCATGGGCAGCTCCTGACACTGCTCTGCATCCCGAGCACAGACAGGATTCATGCCCTCACAGCACCACAGAGGCTGGCTGCAGCTCAAGTACGTGCAATAACAGAAACTGGTGTTCTGAGAATACGGGGAGGTGCAGATGCATCCATCCCCAGGGCCCCCGCCTGCCCACAGAGGCTCAGCTGCTGAATGGCTCCTGCTCAGTTTGCAGCAGTGCCCGGAGCAGTGGTGTGTGTCTGGAGAAGGGAGAGAGTGTGAATACTCATATCCTCAGGCTAACCTGGGTGATGGTTATTAATATGTAACACCAGTGCAGTACTTCTTGTTACTGCACTACACAAGGAGTTGCAAAAGCCCACCTTTGAGGAAGGGTGAGAGCTATTTATATGCACATGTGCAGGTATATTCTGCTTTTGGAACAATGCAAACCCAACCACTCAGGGCACAAGGGACGCAGCTGCTCTGTCCACGCTCTGAGTTTGGACAATGGCAGAACCAGGACATATGGCTTAGTCTAACTGTAACTAAATTGCAGTGGCAACGCCAGGGCCAGAGCCCAGATAAGCTGTCTGTCAACATCTTGCCTTCAGACAAGGCCATTGTGGTTGAAATTGTCCATGCAAGACATCTCCTCTTCCTGAAACAAGTGGTGACAGAGCGGAGTGGCCAGGACCCACAGCCCATGGGCGGAACACTTTGTGCTTTCTGTACCTAGAAAACCACGATGTCTGCCCATCTGAGCCCGTGCCTCAGACAGAGCCCAGGCTGGCCCCCCACACCTGGCTGTGCAAGGACAGCCATCAGGGACCGAGCTGACCTCTGGCCCCCTGCTGCTGCCCACGTTTTATTGATAAAACTTCGTCACTCCCTTTGGCAGCTGACTCAAGAAGTCTGGCTTACAAAGAAGCGTCTTACCCTTCTCCATTTCATTTCTACTTGGTTTCTGTCCATGTCTGCTCAGGGCAGGCCCGTTGCAGCCAGGGCTGGACTGTGCCTGCCACCTGGGCTGGGTCGTGCCAATGACCACCAGAAACACCGAAACCCTTCAAATGACCAGGCTCTGCAAAGCACTGCTGGCCTCCAGCACCCTGCCACGCCAGTCCTGTCCAAAAGGATACGTTTTCCTTTCCCACATCTGCCAGGAACCACTTCACAGACTTCTCTGAAGTAAAAATAAACCCTGGTGGATAAGGCAGGCCTGGACACAAACTCATATGGAGCAATAAAACTTCCCTGTCCTCTTCTGCAGAGGCACTGTCCTTCTGCTGGCAGTACAGATTTGCATAACAGGAATAAGATCAACAAATTTCTACCATGGCAGAATGAACAGAGACTTCTTTTCATTTCAGAGGGAAAGACGGATGTGTGTTTTCTGAGCCTCAGTCTGCCACGAGGTTGGCCAGCACAACTGATACCAGCAACAAAATAGGATCTGACTGGTTTTAGGGAGCCAGCGAAGCACATTGCGGTGCAGGATTGGGACCTGCAATGCTATTTTCAGGGCTGTGTTCTCCTCATATTCATACCATTGGTGGATCTGCAGCAGGCAAGCCACAGAGGGGAGGTTAAAAATACTTTCTCTGAACACATAGCCCTAAATAGTGGAGACTGAGTTTCAGCCTGTTGAGATAAGCAAATTGAATGTGCCATTCTGATAACACTTATTTTCAAAAGGTGAGTTTTCCTCTGGAAGTTGCCACCCTATTAATATCTTACGTCCAGGTCTTAGCTTTCATTGCTTGTATTTTGCATCACCAAGTGGCATCTCTGGTGGAGACAAATTGACCATTGATGACACCATGTCGTCCAGAGGGCAAATTACTTTATCAATGTTCTATTAATAAAGACTCCATTACTCTTGATTGCCTGCTTCCTTATGGGTAACCTGAAATCTGGATTTCCACCTTGGCTGAGAGCTGAGTCCTCATGTTCTCCACTCTCAAGCCCTGAGGACCCCCAGCCTCCCATCAAAGAAGGTGTAATGTAATTTTACAGAAGAGCTCAACAATGTGCTTTTACTGTGTTGCCATACGGCTGCAAAAGACAGTCATGGCTTAATTCCAAATGCCCACTTCTTTTTATCCCTCTGATTTTGTTTGTTTCCTGGACTGTGTATGCGGCAGCATGTACTTGTGGGGTTTTAAAGATGGGGTTTGCAATCATTCTTTGCAACCAGTCTCTCCTATGGACCAGCTGAGAATGGCTGCCCAAAGCCTGAGGATGCTCTGGAGGAAAACAGCCCGGGCATCCTCTCCCTGGTGCTCACTGTCACCAAAAGTCAAAACTCTCACAAGGTTTCTAAACCCTTCTACTGCTGAAGGTCTGGCAGCTAAAGAACCATCCATTTCCTCAAAAACCAACCTCTGAAATGAATCATTTTGATAGGTGCCAGGATAAAATTGTCCTATTTTGTAGGAATTCATGTTCTGAGACGAGTTGAGCTACAAACAAAGTAAGTAGGAAAGCAGAAAGATATGCGAACACAAATTTACATAGTTGGTATGACAACAGGGATGTTTTGTTTAGATAAGACTGAAAGGCCTTGAGGGAGAATGAAAGAATATGTGCACTCAAAAAATTGCAAATCTGGAATGGCTTCCCCAAGACAGACAAGAATTTATTAATAATTTCCTTCAGAGAGAAGATAAGGTTGGCACACAGGAGAATTAACCTGAGACTGAAGCCCAGCGGTGAACAAACCTCTAGGTTACATCAGAGCTGCAGCTGGGAGGGATGGTAAGTTATTAATTGTTAATTGTACGAACATTTCCTCTGCCTTTCCCAACAAAGTTCAGTGTGTTTGAGAGATAAAGATCTACAGCCCTTCCAAACCATTTACACTCAGCCTTAAAAGTTCCCCCAAGGTTCAGCTCTGAGTGTACATGCCAGGAACCTCCAGAATCCCCATTTTTGTGGGTGAAGCCCTGTGGTCTCCTGTCCCTCACAGAGAGGCACAAACTGGGGAAACACTGCAGTCAGGAGTCCCACCCTGGTAGTGCAAGACAAAAACTGGCCCCTGGTTTTGTCACTTACAGTGATTTTTGTTTCAGAGCTCCTACAGGAACAAAGCACCAGGACTGCCTGGAGCAGCTGCTGCTTCCAACGTGGTACTTGCATGATGGAGAAAACCCTATTCCCTCCCCAGGAAACTTGTGCCGGGGGCTGTGGGGATGGTGGGTGGTGGAAAACGCCACCAGAGCAAGTCTGTGCTATTCCCAGCTGCAGTAAAACAGACATGGAATCAAACACTGCCTTTCCTTCCCAAACTGCAGCGCTTTCCAGCTGATTCCTTTCTCTACCAGCCAGCATGGTTATAGGGTCACTGCACGCTCTCCCTTTAATGCCTGACAGGAACTGCTTGGAGGCAGTGCTGGGATTGTTTTCCCCTCTTTTCACCGCAGGGATACAGCGGGATGGAGCAGAGGCTGTCCCTGAGCAGCCCAGCTGGGAGCTGGGAACCCACACATCCCACGGGGCTCTACAGGGGAGGCAGCGGCTGGGGAAGGTTACTGGAGAGATGTGGAGCGTGGGAAGTGGAAATAATAGCACAGATGGGTTCAACTTGAACCACAAGATAGCCATGGCAGCACTGGAAACACCTCTCCAAGGTAATTCAGTTTTTCTATGCACAGTAAAGGAAAACACCACAGGTAGATTCTGATAAGCCCCAAAGTGCTCTTCCTAAAGGCACTTCTGATGGGGGGAAAATGGACAAACTGCAGTGGAGAGTCTGAACATTTCTCACTCTGTTATTCCCTGACTTTATGCACAATAAGGAGCTTTCAATTCTCCAAACTTAACGGGTATGACTGTTTTTAATTTAGCTATGTTAATAATAAAAATCTGCTTTGTGGAAACTTGGGATAGTTTGGAGAGCTGTCATTTTTGTGTTTTCTTTGGAGCAACAGAAAGGAGAGCATGAGATAATGGGCTTTGATAATGTTGAATTGTTTCAGTTTGACGAACTATGATGTTTTGTGCTACAACTACAAAGTCATAATCCACTATAAAAAACTGAACAGCTTATGTACCTTATACTCTTATACATTCCCATTTTTAGAGCTTGTATTTTCATCTGCCTCAGAAGCCAAAATGACACAAATTGAAATGATCAAATCAAAGGGAAACATTTTTACCTCAACAAAATGAAACACCTTTGATGTTATTGAAACTAAACCAGAAAGTCAAAACGGTTTGACATTCCCCATCAGAACTTGGTACTGACACACTTCTGCGGAAGGTTTCTGGCGGGAGGATTCGGGAGGCCCCGCGCCTCGCAGCCGAAGCCTCCCCGTCCCTCTCACCCGGCTCCCGCTGCTGCTCTCCCGATGTGCGGGCTGCGCTCCGCTCGCTGGCATCGCACCGTGCCTGCAGAGCGGCTCCGCTCCTGCAGCCAGGGCTGGCTGTCCTTCCCGCACGGCTCCCGCACCTCCCCGGGCCCCGCGCCCCGCAGAGGAGCAGGGTGGGGTGCCACCCCGCACCCCAAATTCCGAGCGGCCCCTCCGCAGGAGCGGGAGTCTCCCGCTGCCCGTCCCATGGCAGCCCGCTCCTTCGATCCTCTGCCCCTCCGCCCCCTCTATAAAAGTCTCTTAGGTTCTTGCACGGACAAAGTGGTCAGAAATGAGCTCCACTGCTACAAGCATTATCTTAAGAACTGCAGGCATTAATAAAAAGAAATTGCAGAAGTTGATGCAGCAACTTACGTGATTCAACTGAGAATTATACTTCATCTATATCATCTTATACTCATCTAAGAAAGAACTTATAAACTCTTGTTTAAGAAAGAACATTATCCTTTGTAAAATCCTATAGAAATTTTTATGGGAGACTTAAGAAAGGAAACAAGAACTGCATATTCCATCTGATACATTCAGTATCCGAGAAGTATCTTAATAAAGTTAGAAAACAAGATCATGTAGTAATACTAAAAGCCTTTCAGTCCAGGCCTCCCCAGTACAGGGCAATACAGGTGGAACAAAAAGAGGAATTAGTTGTAAAAGTCATTAGTATGTGATTTTATTCCAAAATGCTCAATATAGCTAGGTCTGCCCTTCAATATTCTAGGGAGGAGAAATCTTAAACCCTGATTTTTGTGTTTTGACTTCAGGGAACTCCTGTTTACAGAGCAGTGTCTGAGTCAGCCAATTATTTAACTATCACAACAGAGGCATCAGCTGTGACTCAGTTAAGCTGTTTCTCTACCTTTGCAATCCGAGAGTCTTCCTCTTGCTCTGGGGCTTTTCTCTATCTGTCTGCTAAAGAAACAGCCTGGCCAAAAATACTGCGCTGTGCCCCTTCCAGCCAATTCCCGCGCAGAGGGGAGAGGAAGACTCATTTACACGCGGTTCTTCCCCAGAGGTTCTGTCCGGAGCCCCGGGGACAGCAGTGGCGTGGGGCACGGCGGTGTCAGCCCAGCCCTGCACAGCCCCAGCACAGCCCGGCACAGCCCGGCACAGCCCTGCACAGCCCGGCACAGCCCCGGCACAGCCCGGCACAGCCCCGGCCCAGCCCGGCACAGCCCTGCACAGCCCGGCACAGCCCGGCACAGCCCCGGCCCAGCCCGGCACAGCCCTGCACAGCCCTGCACAGCCCTGCACAGCCCGGCACAGCCCCGGCACAGCCCGGCACAGCCCCGGCCCAGCCCGGCACAGCCCTGCACAGCCCGGCACAGCCCGGCACAGCCCCGGCCCAGCCCGGCACAGCCCTGCACAGCCCTGCACAGCCCTGCACAGCCCGGCACAGCCCCGGCACAGCCCGGCACAGCCCCGGCCCAGCCCGGCACAGCCCTGCACAGCCCGGCACAGCCCGGCACAGCCCCGGCCCAGCCCGGCACAGCCCTGCACAGCCCTGCACAGCCCTGCACAGCCCGGCACAGCCCCGGCACAGCCCGGCACAGCCCCGGCCCAGCCCGGCACAGCCCTGCACAGCCCGGCACAGCCCGGCACAGCCCCGGCCCAGCCCGGCACAGCCCTGCACAGCCCTGCACAGCCCTGCACAGCCCGGCACAGCCCCGGCACAGCCCGGCACAGCCCCGGCCCAGCCCGGCACAGCCCTGCACAGCCCGGCACAGCCCGGCACAGCCCCGGCCCAGCCCGGCACAGCCCTGCACAGCCCTGCACAGCCCTGCACAGCCCGGCACAGCCCCGGCACAGCCCNCCCGAGGGTCTTTTCCAAGGGGAGCGATCCCGGACGCGCGCGGTGCCCGCAGTGGCGAGGGGCGGGCGGCAGAGGGAGCCAGAGGCCGCGCTGAGCGCTGGGACGGAGACACGGACACGGACACGGGCACGGACACGGACACGGACAGGGACAGGGACACGGACAGGGACAGGGACAGGGACACGGACACGGACACGGAAAGGAAGGTGGGTCTGAGACACTGAGCCCAGCGGTGCTGGTGTCTCACGCCAGGTGCCTGGAGGAGCCTCGTCCTGCCTGAAGCACCCTCAGTGCTGAGGTGGGGGTTTGCACTCATGTAAGAATAGATTTTGAAAAGTTGCATACAGAAATGAGCTCCTGATGAGAACAGGCAAATAGGTCTGACCTGTGCTCTTGTGTCATGGGCTTCATGGGGCAGATGTGCAGAAGAGGTAGGGAGGAGGCTCCCAGTTTCCCTCTTCTTCCAGCAGTTTCAAAGAAGTCTAATGAAACCTTGGACAACTTGGAAGCAGCTGGGATAAGGTTAAATAAGTACCTGTCCCACTGTTCACTAGAAAATGAGTTTTCAGAGTACTGGGTTGACATGGCAATGACACATCAGTTTTACAGCCCTGTTTGTCTGACGATGCACATGAGACAATGTGATCTCCAGAGCTCACTGGCTTGTAAGAGACACTAACCTGAAGCCATGAAAACACATGACAAAACAATGCCTTAAAATAAAAGAGAAAACCTTTATCAGAACAAAGTTTGTTTTCATAACAGTCACCATATGACACCATTAGACAGGCTGTGGGAAGGAGGCCTGACCCAAGAGTACCGAATATTTATGACACATCTATTCAGCATTCAGACTCAAATGAACAGCCTTCCGCTCGGTTCCTCCTGTGCACCCATTTTTAGCACGTTTGTTCAGATTGTTTCCTCACTGCCAAATTTTTGCCAGTCAGGCCCAAATCTCACTATTTAGCAAAATGTATTTACTTCTCTTTACTGCCACCAAAACCAAATCCTATATATTAGCAGTTTCCTCTTGTCTCTTGTAATAAGAGGTGCATCTCAGCCTGTGAGACTCTGGGGTTTGCCTTGGTTTGCAAGTACTTCAATGGGCTGCAGCTCAGTTTTATCTAAATGTGCTGCTCTGAGGAAAGCAGAGCACTTTGTGCCTGACAGATTCATTGGAGCTTTTACTTCAAACACTTTTCAGGATAAACTCACAGCAAAGGATTGAGTTATACAACTGGAAACACACTCACAGAAAGAGACTACAAACATAAAATACCTCTGGAGCTAATCCCTTCCTTAGGGTGTGATCTTGGTCTTTGAGACAGCTCTTCGAAGGACCTGAAGAAGGTCCCATCCTTCCCCATGTCTGCTTTTGTGTCTCCCTTGCTCCAGTTCCCCCTGGGGGCTGGCACACACTGAACAGCTCAGGAAAACTCATCCCCTTTGTGACCCTACCCTGCACAGGTGTGAGACCAGCAGGGTTTGGGGTCTGGGGCCTCCTCGGCTCATTGGCTTCTCCCATCAGACCTGCTCTCCTGCCACAAACTTGACTCAATGGTGTTTTTTTTTGATTTCTCCAAATCACAATCCTAATTTGAAGAGATCGTTTTGGACGAATGTACTAAAAAGTATGGTGATCTATGGGGCAGCTTTCTAATAGGAACTGTTAGATGCTGGCTCCAAACTATTCACAGGAGCTGAAAACAAATTCATTGCACAGCTTGGGATAAGGTCTGAAGAGATTCTCTCACCATTTCCATGAGACCAAGAGGGACTGACTGTGCTGCAGTCAACAGAAACAAGGTAGAGCAAATAGATGTAAGAGTGAGGTCAGAGCCAGCCTTTAAATCGTTAAACAGCAAACCATGCTGGCTTCATTATTTCATTTAATGACACATGAACTATGGAGGTGTGGGAGTAGAAAATTAATATCTGAAAAAACCAAGACTCAAATGAAAACATTTTATCAGATAAAGATTCTTTTCCTTTCTTTAAAAAAGCTAAAAAAAGAAGAGGGAAATATCCAGAATAATTAGCCCAAATAACACCAGTAATCCTGAGCAGAAAAAGACACTTGTTCTTCCTGGATCCCTGGAGTGGGATGAGAACATTTTATCCTATGCAGTGTAGTGATTTTCCTTGTTTACTTGTTGCACATTGTATGCTCCTCTTCCAACAAGCAGCAGCCATTGCCAGTCCTTCAGCAGAGCCCAGCCCCAGTGTTCAGCTCACATTCATCACTGTTTCAGAGCCAAAATGCTGAAAATAATCTACCACTCAAACTTACTATTATCTGGACTGCCAAAGCCAGCTGCTCTTGCTGCCTAGCACCCCCTTTCAAAGGAAACACACTACTTCTCCCAGCCTTGGATCTCTTCTCACACACTGGTGGAAGCAGGATAGTTCTTCTGAAGCCAGTGGAGCTGCAGAGATGTGAGCTTGGGGCATGTGAGAAGGCATTTATTGCTGTTGTGTTGTCTCTGTTGCCATAGCTCCCCCAGCCCCTCAACCAAATACGTGCTCCAGTTGTACTGGGAGCTGTACAACATGTCATCCTTGCAGCACTTGGACTCAAAACAAGCCTGTTTTTGTTTTCTCTCTGGTGAGGAACCACCTGGGCTGATGCACCTCAGAAGCACCTGCAGTGCTGAGACAGAGCCTGGAGCCTCAGGGGTCAGATCACCTGTGCAGGCCAGAGCAGCATCAGCACCGAGTCACCTCGCTCCCCTTGGCCTTCTGCCACTGCATCCTTCACTGCATCCTTCAGATGATGTTCCTGCCACTCTCTGTGGCTGTGCCAGCCCTCCTGGGGTTTGGACACACAGCCTCAGAGTGTACTGCCAAGGATCCCTTCCAGCTCTGGATCTGTTCTCCACATCAGCATCAGCAGCAGGGAGGGACACAGCCCTGGCCTGGTGCTTCCCCCAGGGCTGGGAGTCTGCTCCGCAGCATCCTCAGTGCTTTTATTATCCACATTAACCACGGCGAAGGCAAGCCTAAGCCATGCTGCAGTCCCCATGGAAACAGGTCCAAAGAGCTCTGGTTGACTATTAATAAAGGTACATGAATGCCCTTTCTCTTCCAAAGGTGCTGAGGAAATGTCTCCTGTTAGAAGCCCCAGGAGCAGATGGACATGCAGCAGGACACATGCCTGGGACAGTGCAGCTGGGGCTGGCATGGGATTTTACCTGCTTTACCCATAAGAGAACGGAAAGGAGGAAACCTGTTCAAACCTTTAGCAAGTTTCCACCCTTTTTATCCCACAGCATACCACAATGAAATTGTTTAGAGACACAAAGTCACACCTTGTGTCCTTGGTCTCGGAGCTTGAAGGCCAGTGGTGGCATTTTCAGGGATGGTATTTGGGATGACAAAGTGTTTGCAAGCAGGGGTGAATCATTTCCCTAAGGACACCCTCACACATGTATTCAGGAGAAGAAAATGTTCTGCCTCTGGCCCTGACAGCCTTTCAGCATCTCCCAAGTGCACCCGTCAGACAGTCAGTCACGCCCGGCGTGCTCCCTGCTCAGCTGCACCGGTGCTGATGCTCTCAGCCCGGAACAAACACAGGCCTCAGCCCAAAGTGCTGCACACCAGGAGCTCTGGGGCACTGAGAGACATCCCGAGGTCAAGAAGGGCCTTTGGAAAGCTCACACCCCCTTTCCTTTGGAGCAGGTGACGGTCACTAAGGAACTGGGCAGGAAACACGTGCCCCCTCCTTCACCCCTGCCTGGTTCCTAGACTAAATTTGCACTGGAGAGTGATGGAAAATTTATGTCCATACCAGAAAATAAGAAAAAAAATTCATATAAGCAGGATAATATAAATTACTGATCTCTATAATTTCAAAATATTTTTGTAATATTAAAAGGTTAATTTTTAATATTAATTTTTAGCATAAATTAGCTGAAGTTTTATTGTAAAAGCTGTTTTGAATCACACATCAGAAAATAATTTCAAAGCTTCTCTTAAACTCCTGTTTTAAATTTGTTTCAAAGAAGGGAGCCCAAACTGTCACTTTCCTGTATCAGCTTCAGCTCCAACAATCATCTTCTAACAAAAATATTTTGCCAGAAAGTTCCCAAACAGCATTTCTACAGCATCACATTGTTCCCAGATCTTAAAATAGGAGACTTAGGGTTATCAATCCCAAAGTCTTTCTCGGTCATAAACACTTTTTTCTTAAAGGGAAAGCAGAGTCATGAGCTCTTCCCTCCCGTGGTGACGCAGCCCTGAGCCCATGGTCAGCAGTGGAAATCCTTCTCCCCTTCCAGCAGTTTTGGCATTGGCCTTTGTTTCATGGGAATAGAGTAAAGGGACTGGAGGAACATTTCCTTGCAGGATCCACCTGCTAGAGCCCGGCCCAGCTCAGCCCAGCCCAGCCCGATGGCCCCTGCCAGCCCCAGGGCAGCTGGACACGCCATGCCACAGCCAGGACAGATCCTGTATCCATCCTCCAGGCAAACTCACACAGGAATTGCTTGCCCTCTGACAGTGACTCTGTTTTGCACAGTTCCCAGGTAAAGTTTTTCCAAAGAAAAGAAAAGGCCCATCATCTTCTGTGCCACAGATGGAAACCGGAGCAGTTTCGTGAGCACAGGATCAGGGTCAGAACAGGTCTATCTGAGTTTTCTATTTCTAGTCAAAAGCTTTACAAAATAACTCTGGGCCAGCAACTCCCACAACCTTCTTTGCATGGAAAGGGCAGTGACCTCCTGGCCAGCTAAAAAATGAAAATATGCAGGGTCCTTCTGACCTTTTTCCTTTCTTGCAGAAGAAGAAAGGCTGGCAGAGGAGACGAAACCCACAGTGACTGGGGGCTTTCAGGATGCCCTGTTACCCTCCTTCCAAATGACTCCTGAATTCAGCCAGGCTCCAGCTTTTCACAGCAGCTTCAGCACAAAGCAAAATACAGGAGCTAATCCTCAGGGGCAGCAGCTGAAATAACTGGAGGTCAGACAGCCAGATCCTGCCCGTATGTTTGAGTCTTTCAGAGGATTATGAAGTTTTTCATAGAAAGAAAAGGTTATGTTTGAGCTCCTGTCTTTGCCAGAGTTAAGGTGTCCTGGTCCCTCCTCGCCATGCTTTGCTCTGCCCTGGAGGGAGCCACAGTTAAGTCCATATGCCAAGAAACAACAAAATAGCTCTTTCCTAGTTGGACTAATAGATATGGGCTCTTAGGCATTTGCATGGGAATTAGGGCCATTAGAGCCTCTCAAAACTGGACTTAAAATTTGTTTTATCCTTCCTGAACCAGAAAGCCTCAGGCATCATGACGAGAACAAATCACACAGGGGCTGGCTATTTTCCACATCACTGCCTCATCCCTTGGGCATTAACAATTTTGAAAATTCATGGGAAAACACACACATGAGACTGCTTTGGGCAAAAATCCTTGGCCTTACAGAAGATGCAGTGGTGAATGATTATCTCAACATAAAATTAATGACCTGAGAATATTTTTTACTTTTCTTGCCATAACGATGAATTTGTAGAACTAATAAAGACAGTGGATAAATGGTTAATGTTCCCCTGCAGATGGTCACAGTTTATTACTATTATTACTATATTATTATCATAATGATTCAGAGACTGGCAGGGAGAACCTGACTAGCAGTGCAAAATGTCTTGGAGGTGAATGTCACTTTTAGCTCCTCCAGAACTGTCCCTTCTTTAGAGTTCTCCAATAGTAACTGCTGCACAAGAACCTCTCCAAAAATTTATCCCTATCATTTGCCTGTGTTTCCTCAAGGAAACAAAACCAGGAATTTCTGCAGACAACTTCCTTTCTGAGCAGGCACAGGCCCACAAGCTCTTGCCAGGACACACTGGCAAAGTGTGGTGGTGCTTTTCAACCCTATACAACTGGAAGGAAGAGCCTTTTGTGACCTATCAGGATTTTAAATGGGAAGCAGAACTAAAATGTTTCATAGCAGCAAAGTTTCCTGAACTTGACTTCTAGCTGAGCAGCCTTCCTGAGCACAGCTCAGTTGTCCTTCCCAAAATACAACGTGTACTGAGCACTCTCTGCTGTGTCTGAACAGCTTTACTGTTCTACTTTTCTCTTCAAAAACATGCATATTCTATGGTTGTTTTTCTTTAAATAGTCCGGTCTGGCCTGGCAGGAGTGAAAGGCAGACACAGAGGAACAGGCCAGTTCTCCGCTCATCTTTTTGCTGTGCATAATTATGGATGTGCCTCAATCTCCCTTTGAGCGAGTGGGAATCTTTCAGGTTAGGAAAAAACAGGGCCAGGATCTGAGTTTCACACCTGAGGGAATTGATGCACAGAGAAACTTTTTTATTTTTTGAATCAAGCCTTGATCTTGAGTCTCTTAGATCAATGCCCTGGCTGACGGCATCTCCTTCCCTGATTTGTCTTGTTCCTCCACCAGCTTTGCTTACTCAACTTGGAGTGAAGTGAAAGACTAATTCAGCCAAAAGAGATGCACAGGGAAGCCTCTGTATGTTCCCACCCAGGGCAGGCAGGAGTGGGTTCCATTGCTGCTGACAGCCAGAAGAGCACAAGGGAGCTGAGAGCTGCCAAGAGCCGAAAGCAGCAGGGCCCAGGAGAGCCACGAGCTGCCGAGATGGGATGGACCTGATCTCCTGGTCTCAAACCAGCACAGGAAGCACATCCAAGTAAAGGCTCTTTGACACTGCAGCCTTAAGCTCTCCTGCTCCATCACTGTCCCAGTGAACCCGACTGGAGTGTGACACCTCTCTCTGCTGGGGATGATGCCTGTGTCCCCAGCCAGCTGCCCACAGCAGCTCATGCACTTGCACTGCACCTCCTGTCCAGGGACAGGGGATGTGTTGGCTCTGTTGTCCCCAGGACACCGTTTGTTGTACAAAGCACGAAATAAAATTCAAAACAAAATAAAACAAAGCTGATTTTTATTACTGCAGAGATTTTAATTTGGTGGGACTGACTCCTACTACTGACCATAAAATGTTACATTAAAATCAAATGATATTACAAGAGCATGTTACAGAGTAAGAGCATGAGATTAAAAGCCAGCTGTAATTTTAGCAGTCCTGTCTGTAACACCAGTGCTCCTCGGACTCTGGATGAGGATGATGCATGTTTTACAGACACACTTTTACTGACTATAATTTATAGCCTGAAGCGCTATTGTCTTCGTATGAAAAGAACAATTCAGCTTCCCAGTGAGCAAACAGCTCTCCAGAAGGCACCCAAGTCCTCCAGAGAGAGGCAAAGGCAACAAAATGTTTAAGGCAGAATAAAGAATTTACTGCTGGACCAACAGAGACTATATATAACCTCTTTTGCCAGTGACCTTCCCTGAACAACATAAACGAGAGATTCCAGCCTGACAATGACATACAGCGATCTGGCAATCTGAGTGTGCAGTGTCTGAGGGGACAGCAAACTCACTTTTCCTGTAAAAAGGGATGTGTTCTCTGCAAACACCAGCTCTGAGCTGCCCTGCAGGGCAGCAGCCCTGTGGGCAGTCATATTCACTGCCCTTACCCAGCTGAAAAAGCCCCTGGCACAGCAGCAGTGCTGCTCCCCTCCTCTTCCTCCCCTTTCCCCCAGGACATCCTTCAGCCCGCGGAGAGCTCGCTCTCCACACTGTTTGCTACAAGAGTCTTGGGGGACAAGGTGGAGGTGACTCTCTCACTCATGTCATGGGGTGGGGTGACAGAACAGCCCTAAGGGGATCCTCACCGTGGTTCTCAGTGGTAACATTGATCAGCAGCACGGAAAGGAAACTGAATTTTGCAGAACCAAACCCAACCTTTTTTGCTCCCCAGTAAAAATGGATTTGTTGCACATCAGTTATCCAGCACTAATAAGCCATCTGAGCTCTAATAAAGAGGTGAAAAACGTTCATTTCAAACATGCCTGTTTCCCAAAAATGTACCCAATTTATGCACATTTAATTACTGCAGTTGCAGAATAAAATAGCCTTTGCCTGTATGTTCCCAGTAATTGCACGTGGTCATTAGCATAGTCTATGCATTAAAGAACATCTTAATATTTAGTGGCAAAAATAGTATCAGCTCTGTAGATGGTATAAATGAATGGCTATAAAGTTCTCACAGTTTACTTCCAGTAAGGTTTGCTCTGTAATTTTTAACCAATCAACGTATTTTCAGTTGACAAATGTGAGCCGATATGGATCATGTTGCCTTGTGAGGCCGAAAATAGATTTTGCAAATATGTTTCAGGGTGCGGAGGTGGTTCGTGCAAGTGAAGCAAAAGACGAGGAGAGAAAAGATGGACACGTTTTGGTTCCTGGGGCTGGATTTGAGTCTGTCTCATCTGTCTGTGCTCATTAATCAGTCCAGAAGAGAAACACTGATCCTAGTCACAGAGTGCACGGCTTGTACTCGGAGCAGACAGCGCCACTGGGAGTGACAGGGCTTCACTTCCCTGCCAAAGGATACAGCAGAAACACCACCCCGTGTGTCCTTCTGTGTCACCAGCAGGTGAGAGAGTAGGTTCCAATTTCTAATGGAGCCTACGGGATTTTCCAAGTTGCATTGACTTAAAAAAAAAATCGAGACTTGTAGGGTGAAATAGAAAAAGATTTGACAGAAGTACTTTTTCCTCTCCACTCCTATTCTGCACATATGAAAAAGGCAGAGAAGGGCATTGCTTGGGTTCCACACACAAAAACCAGGCTCAGTCAGACTTTCTGCAGTCTGGGTCAGCACAGTCCTTCCCCCCAGCCTGGCTGGGGGCACGGGGTGTGGAGAGCCAGGGGCTGCGATGTCTGTGTGCACTGAGGGTGAGGATGGAGAGCCCAAACGCAGCCCCCACTGCACAGCTCAGCTGAACCCCACACGCTCAGAAAATCTGCTGTTTAAGGCACCCACATCTTAAACCTGCTGCTCTTAAAACTTCACATCCAAGGTAGCCCTAATATTCACCTAACCCACACAGAAACTGGAAGTTTGATTGGGTTTCAGTTGGAAGACAGTTTTGTGATGTAAAAACAAATCTCTACTGCTGCTTAATATTTTGTCATACTCCAACTTTTTGTTTCTTCTAAAGAAAAGAGACACTTCATTGACTTGCTCATTCATTTCAGGAAGAACAATATTTGCGAGCTCTGAAAAATGTTCAAGAGCAACTTATATGAAGAGCTGTAACAGCTGGAGTGGAACCATTACTTGTTCAAAACTAAAATTTGCTACAACTGTATGATTTTATGTCTGGCAAAATATAGTAAAATCATCACATAATAAATTACTTACAACTGACCTATTTTTATTTAGAGCAAGCAGAGAAAAAATATCTGCAAATGAGCTGGAGGAGGAGGAGGGGCTCAGAGAGTGTCTACAGGAGCAACAGGGAGCTAAGCCCATTGAAGAAGAGATAAAAGGAAAAGTCAGCGTGTGTCTCTGGGATGGAGACAGCCTTCACTCTCAGGAGAAAGAGGATGGCTACCCGAGGATCCAGTTGCACAGCGTGTGCATGGAAAGTACCTAACTGAGTCAAATTTGCGTGGCTGTCTTCCCCACAGCTTTGATTTGGTAAAATTTCAGTGGATGGCTTCTAGCTCCTGGTCCATGGAGCCACAAGGGAAAAGGAAATTTCACGGGGCTGCAAGACCATGCACAAAGAACTCCCCAGAGGGCCTGGCCCCTTGGCAGGGAATAGGATGAAGGAGGCAGGGAGCTGTTGGTGACACCAGTGCCTTGTGTCAGTCTCCAGGGTGCCCAGGGAACAGCAGGAGAGTGCCCGGGGCAGCCACCCTGGGAGCTGCTCCTCTCCAGCCTGGCAGCTGCCCCTGTACCAAAACTGGGGGTTTACAGAGGTCTCAGCTTCGAAGAAAGCATGACCAAGAGAGCAGACAGCTTGCACTGAAGTCCTCAGTCCATTTGTACACAGCTACTGCAGAGCAATGTGTTTCTTTTCCTATAGTTTGATTGATTATTTCTTAGTTATAAAGGACCCGCCTCATTTGCCACTGAAATTATGCAGAGCGAAGTGAGCTGAAACAGGTTCTGGCATTATCTGCTGGCGACATCCATGCATGCTTGTAAGTTTTATGATCTTAACCAACACATCCTGTTCTGTGCCTAAAGGACATTGACACAGTGAATCACCTTCTCAAAGAAAGCAGCAATTTTCTGCCTTTCTCCTGTTACTCAAACTAATGTAGACACTAAATGAACTTCTGTCAAGAACCTTAAAATACCTGTTACACACCAGCACCCACTGCTGCCTTTTAGCTTGGCTTTTCTCAAAAATCAAAGTTGTAGTCTTAATTCCATTAACACTGAGGCAAAATACCCAGTTCAAAGAGGGGTGTTACATCCTTTCTACTTAGTCTGCCAATGTGATAGGAACAGATATGATAGGAGAGGAGCACAAGAAATATATTCTGATGGGAAATGCCCTTTTTCAGATACTGAAATGCTCCAAGTTAAATTTTATCCAAACGCTGTCCATTGAAAAAAAACCCATCTATTTTATGGTTGCAGCTGGTTCCTCCCATGCCCTCAATTCTATTTATGAACGCTTTTTAGAAACCCCTTTTCCCATTAAAGCAGGGTAGTGCTGAATTTCTTTCTGAGTGACAATGGCAGTGCATAAAGGGGGAAGGAGGGAGAGCAGGCAGAGGCATCTCCAGCCCCACGCTGCCCTGTGCCCCCGTGCCCCGGGCTCTGGGGTCACGCCGTGGCACAGCGCGCACTGAACTCGCACAGCAGAGGCAGGGACACACGCAAGCTGTTGTGTGTGACAGGAGATGGCACAGGGTGTCACAAAAGTGCTGTATCAAACAGACAGGGAAAGGAAATAGCAAGAGACACTTCACAGCTGTCCGGACTGAGGTTTGCAGGCGCAGCCGTTGGAGCACTGCAGGGGCAGAAACTTTTCCTCAGGTCTCGTACAGAGCACGTATCCTTCTATTAATGGCAAAACCGCACCAGAATTAGACATATTCTTCTCTGGAGCTTCTTTCTGCTCCGTGTATTTATAGCCTCTTTCAATCCAGATAAAGTGGCTGACAAAGCAGGATTGATTTGATTAGCATGTAAATAAAGCCTCATTGCTGCTCCTAGCTTGTCTGTCACGGTTATGTTTTGATGGGATTTCTGTCTGCCTTTTCTATTTACATCTGCTTCTTAGAATCTTAGAACCTTTTAGGGTGGAAAAGACCTCTAAGATCATCAAGTCCAATTATTAACCCAGCACTATCAAGGCCACCACTAACCCATGTTCCCAAGTGTCACATCTGCACAGCCTTCAAAGGGATGGGGACTCCACCACTGCTCTGGGCAGCCTCGTTTGAGGAGTTCCTGAGCCTGTGTTTTGGGAAGGGTTCAGGTCTCTGGGAACAAAGGTCCCATCCTGAGCATTTGGCACTTGCTCCTGACCCAGCTTCAGGAGCAGGACCCCATGAAGGCCATCCTGCAACTCTCTCCTCATGAGAGAGGAGCCAATACTGGTATACCAATATCTCATTTTTCAAGCAGAACAGTTCTGAACAGCTTATGGGGGAAAGAAATAATTCAAGCACATTCCACTGAATGCTGGGAACAGAGCAAAAGGAGCCTCAGATGGAGAGGTTCCAGACTGCATGGTTCAAGTAATGGTTAAATACATGCTTCCCAGAATTAAACAAACAAATCCCCTTTCCAAATAAATTCTACCACCCCCCTGTCACTTCCAGAGCTGGAGCTGTTTTGAGTCACTACAGTGAGGAAGGATAAATCTGCAGAATCTTCTAACAGTAAGAGCTCCAGGACTGAATCCTGACAGTGAAAGATGGTTCACAATAACCTTCTAACAGGAGACAGAATCCTAATAAATGGAAGTGGCAGAAATCCACAATACAAAGCAGCAGACTACGAGCTAAAACTGATCATCAGATAAACTGCTATTACCAACACAGGACTTAAACATAAACACAGAAATTGTCTTGCAAAACAATCAGAAGAGATGCTAAGCAAAGGATGGGGTGTGTCTGCGTGGGCACATATGTGCACACTCACACGCTCCGAGGATGGGCTCCCTGGAGTCAGATGTGCAGTCAGCCATTAGAGCAACGGGGCAGATGAGGAAAAACAGAATTTCTGATTCAAACTGGAAGGAAGAAACCACCTTTTTGAGGTTTACCCAGAACAGCATTGCAGAAAGGTTTTGTTAAAGCAATGCCACATCAGTTTGTTTCCAGTGCTGGAGCAGCCAAGGGAATAAACACGCTGAACCTTCACACTGCTCGCTCTGGGAACACAGTGGAAAGGGTTCATCTGATGTGAGGAAGAAAGAGAAGCGCAAAAAATAATTTTAACCGGTGTCTCTCTAAAACAAATCCAACAAAGCTGTACTTTCAGATGGAATATTATTCTTCATTTAAAAACTACTCCTTTACAAGCCCTGAGGAAGCCCAGGGGAGGACCCAGCACCTGGGGCACTTCTGGCCCTTCCAGGCATTGCCAGGCTCCTCAGGTGACCTTGGCAAAGCCATCACTGGGTGCCTGATCCCCTTCCTGAGATGGGCTGATGGCACTTCTGCAGGTGAACTGGTCCCACCACGCCCTGCAGGCAGTCACCACCCCCATGGCAGGGACCAGGGGCAGGAGCCAGCCCAGCTTTTCTCTGCCTGCACTTGCTTAATAACCTCCCACACAATGGTGTGGGGGGGTTTATTATCATCAGCCCAGCAAAGAAACCACCTCAGAAGCACTCACTCACTTTTGTGCCCACTCTGGGCTGTGGAAATTAATGGGATGTTAATTTGTGACCAGAGGCAGAGCGTTCCCAGTGGGACTGCTCGCTGTCCAAGTGCAGGAGCCAGGAGCTGTGCCTTGGCTCCTGCTGTGGGGTTAGTGCTCCAGCCGTGGCAGGATTCAGCACGGAGGCTCTGCAGCACAAGCCCTTAGAAACTCTGCATGTTGACAAATTTTATTATGAGATAAATCACAATATATCCGATTAATCTCCCTGTTTGTGGCAGCAGGGTTAGACTGCAGGCTGACAGCCTGCATGCTCGGATTATATTATCCAAAGGAAGCACCAGCCAAAGACTGCCTAATGTCATTTTCCCTCATTAGAAGGTTATTAGTGATTGCACTCGCAGTGCTGCGCTGCACCCCGACGCTCGGCACTATTTCAGGGGATGGCATTTTCCACTCTCGCTTCAGAGGGAAAGGGAAGGATGAAGTTCACCACCGTGGATGTCTGGGCAGGGAAGTGTCCATCCTGCCTTGCTCACGTGCTCCTCGAACCAAGGGCTCATGGCCATCAGGTGGCCGGACATCATCAACAGGAATGTCCCTGGACTGGGGCGGGGTGAGGGACAGAACCAGCACACCCCCATGGCAAGGACAGCGCCGACAGCGCCCGCTGGGCACTCCGGTGTCCGGCTGTGCCCGGCTGTGTCCGGCTGTGTCCCACTGTACCCAGCCGGGTCCGGCC
>VWZT01014822.1:167554-179656 GCA_013397055.1 Pachycephala philippinensis
GCTGTGTCCGGCTGTGTCCGGCTGTGCCCGGCTGTGTCCCACTGTACCCAGCTGTGCCTGGCTGTGTCCGGCTGTGTCTGGCTGTGTCCCACTGTACCCAGCTGTGTCCGGCTGTGTCCGGCTGTGCCCGTCTGTGTCCGGCTGTGTCCCACTGTACCCAGCTGTGTCCGGCTGTGCCCGGCTGTGCCCGCCTGTGTCTCACTGTACCCAGCTGTGCCCGGCTGTGCCCGGCTGTGTCCCACTGTACCCAGCTGTGCCCGGCTGTGTCCGGCTGTGTCCCATTGTACCTGGCTGTGTCCCACTGTACCCAGCTGTGCCCAGCTGTACCTGGCTGTACCCAGCTGTACCCCTCTGTGTCCCACCCCGCTCCTCCCAGCGCGTCCCTGGCACGTTCCCGGCACGTTCCCGGCGTGTTCCCAGCGCGTTCCCGGCACGGCGGCGGGAGCGCGGCTGCAGCCGGGCCCGATGGAGCCGTGTGGGCAGGAACCACAATTGGCAGCCGCAGGAAATTCGGGTTATTACAGGTTTAAATAATAAAATCCTTCTGCCTTGGAGAGAAAAAGCTCCAAATCTTGACGTTTCCTACGGAGTGAAGTTCAAGGAAAAGCTGACTCACTGAAACGCTGTGCTTTAACCAGATTGGTGTGCATGATATGAATATTAACTATAATAAGGAAATTACAGTTAAATACAATATCCGTATTTAACATAAAATTAAACAAAACAAGACCATCAGTTCATTTGGGCTATTCCAGTGGGGAATTCAGACTAAATTAACACAGCCCACAAAGCATCTTAATTTGAAGATGTGACTGAAATGTTGTGGTTCTGTTGGCAGATTTCTGAACAAAACCAAAGTTTTTAGCTAAGTTACGTGGCTTCACCAGTAAAATTCTTTTTCCTGGGGCACAGTCCTACCCCAACAAAATCCCGGACAAGGTCCGAGCATCTCCAACACCCAGGACTGTTCCCAGCTGGTGGGACCACAGTCCCCGCTCCCGTTTTGCTCTCTCACAGCCTCCTGCTTACTTGAAAACACGGAGCAAAACACCGTATTTAAGCAGACGTTATCCAAATTTCTGTTCAGAATAATTTCTGGTCTCTTCTCAAGGGACAGGCATCTCTAATCGCTTTGGTGTTTTGAATCCCTCCTTCTACAAGCCAACTCCTCCCTCAGCAGCCATCTGCCAGGGCTGCTGCCATCAGACATCGCGGGACACGAACCAGGACAGCCATCCTCGGGGCAGGCACGCCTCTGCCTCACTTATAACATATTAGCTATTTTTATCCATTACAGAGAGCTAAAAAAAAAAGATTATTTTTTTTATAAGAAGTACTTGAGGGAAAAAGAGACTGCACTGAAACCTTCAGTAATTTCTGAGCAGCTCATCCCCCAGACACGCTCAGTACCCCAGACCCTTCCCCCGGCTGCCCCCTCCCACTCTCAGCAGGGACAGCGCGGGAAGGGCCGGGGGGTTCTGGCTGCCTGTCCCCCGCCGGGGCTGCTCCAGCCACCGCCCCACCAGTGTGCCCCAGTGTGCTTGCCATTTTTGGCAGTCAGGCCCAGAAATATGCAGGAGACATAAATAATTCCTTTTTCGCCTTCGGTCAAGAGGACGGAGCGCTGGCTCCGGCAGCGGCGGGGCTGGGCAGGGCACCTCGGGCACAGCAAAGAGCAGAGCTCTCTGAGCCCCCCACTGCCCACCCTTCCTCGCGTGAAGGAGAGGAGAGGAGCCCGGAGATCTGACGGCAGCCCCGAGACAGAAGGTGTTTGTAACAGGAATTGTTGCAGGAGCGCTGGGGCAGGCCAGCAGGGGCTGACCCAAAGGCACCGAGGTGCAGAGGGTCCCTGCCCTGAAATGCTCCCAGCCCAGGATTTGGGCTAGCAGCGCTTTTTGGGTTCCCTGTGAGGCAGGACCTCGCTGTAGCTCAGCCAGGGGAGGTTTTTGGTGGAGACAGGAGCCACTGCCCATCTTGCCCGTCTCCCACACCCTGCCCAGGCTGGCACATCTCCCCACAGCTGCTCAAGGGGTTCTGTGCTGGAAAAGTGCCCTTGGAGAGTGAATTCCTCTTGCCTTGATCCAACACGTGTCATGGACCTGGATGCTGCCATCCACCTGGGGCTTGGCTTCTGCTGCCTGCCAGGAGGCTGAAGATCACAGGGAGAGAGAGACTCGGGAAACAACCACTCCTCCTACATCCTACAGCACGGCTGAGTCTCACCCTGACACCAGAAAGTGTCATCGGGCTCTGAGCCTCTGCAAGGTGCACTCTCCCTGTCTAAGGCTGCTGACACCCTCCCCAGAACAGCTCCTAAACCTGTGAGCTCGGTCTTCCTGGCCCCTTCCTTACACCTCCACACCCACCAGAAAATGCCAATGCAGGAAGAGAGAGCTCTCGTCCAGAGCACCCTGACTCAGCAGCACAGCACCAACACACGGTGGTAACGAGGTGCTGGGACTGCATTTTATAACCCATAGTGGTGCCCAGGCGACAGCTTATTGCCCAGCATCTGACTCTGCCTTCCCTCAGCACGTCCCAGCCACTGACTTGGCTCTGACCATGACCTGCACACCCTTGTCCAACAGTGGGAACCCCAAACCAATTCAGGCTCTGGAAAGTTCCTGTCGTCTGTCTGGTATCAGAATCCATGGTGACATCTCTGCTCTTGCCAGCTGGACCAGCTTGGTGTGAGAGCAGCTGCTCACAGAGACAGAAGGCAACACTGACTGACACAGATCTGATTCCTAACTCAGGACATGTCACATCCAGGCTGCACAGAGCAATCACAAAAACAGGAAGAAAGGCAGGAGAGGTGCTCTCAGAGCAGGATGGCTGCTCTCATCATCCGTGGACACAGCCCCTCTTGGCACACCAGGGCACCAGCGGGAGGAAGCAGGCAGTGTGGATAAGAAAATGGACCAGTGCTGGTCCTTGGTCAGTTAAGGACCATGCTGAAATTTGATCAGGTCTTCCCTCTCTGCTCACTGTTCACTCACTTCTCTAGACTCCTGGAAATGAGGTCACCTCACCAGCTCTGCCGTTCCTCCCCACCCCATTTCAGGTCCACCAGCACTGCTCCTGTCCACAGTGACCAGCTGTCCGTGCAAACAAGCACCTCCTGAGGCAGAGGAAAAGGATGGAAGTACTCAAAGCCCAGTGCAATTTCCTTACAAATTAAACAGATCTCTGTGCCAAGCAAGATGTCTTCATGCCCCACATCTGCTTCCCCTTGCCTGCACAGCAAAACCAAGCACAGGGCAATCCAGTGAGAGTGAGGAAAACTGCAGGCTGGGCAGAGCTGCTGATCACAGGCAGGGATGAGGACACTGTTTACGACACGAGGCACTCTGCCTCCCCAGCTGGGAGCACAGGGGACCTGGAAGCTTTGGCTCCCGTCCCCACTGATGGGGTCCCTCAGCCCAGAAACTCTGTGATCACCATTACAGGAGCCTGCAGTGGCATCAGACCTGGGCTCACAGTGGGAAAGTCTCATCCTGAATATCTGAACAGGGTCTCTGAAACTGGCCTGTGACCACGTCTCATGTGGAGAAATAACCCACCCCCTTGAAACACCCTGTTCATTAGTTGCCAAAGAGCCTGGCCAGCAGAGTCCTTAGCACTGAGACAGCTGCTTCACGCCACTATTTACTTCAGCTCTCCAAATGCAAGAAGAAAAAAATCAACCCTGAAATATTTTCCTGGTGCCCTGAAAACAAAACACTCCAGAGTTTTGGCACCACACGCTGATCCTTAGTAGGTGGAGATTTGCATTGACTCCAGCTGAGCTCTGCTCTTTGACATCAGCACAAGAACTCGCCTGCGTCTGCAAATACCCTGCTTATGCAATGCCACTAAGAACATTCCCTTGCTGCTCCTGCAGCAGCTCCCAAACCCAGGCTGCTCCAGCGCCGTGGAGCTCCGGGGGCTGCAGGGGAGCCGGGGTGTGCTGGGGAACAGCGCTCCTTCCCTCTGCTCCCTTGGCAGGTGGGAATCCTGAAAGGTTGCTCCAGGCATAAAAACGTGTCCTTTTCTCTGTGAAAGGACTTGGGAGGGTTTTCCACATCCCACCCTGCAGCCCCTGGAGAGCTGCTCCTCTGCCTGCCGAGGCACTGAGCTCCCCTGAACACGTCGCCAAGGGCCCTTTGTGCTGCAAAGAGGGAAAGATCTCATGCTTATTCACTGTGGGTGAAAAAATATTTGCTGAAGGGCCCAATTTAATGGATAATGAGGGGATAAAAGGGCTGCAGCAGCCCCAGCAAATCTGTTTCATGCTCAGTGCTTCCTTTTTCCATTGTGCTCTGCTGGTGCTGGGTGCCCGTGGCACTGGCAAACGCTGGCTCCGGGTGATGCCAGCGCTGCCATCGGGCACAGCTCGGAGGCTCACAGCCCCCTGCACCTGCGCACACACCTGGTTCCCCTCTGAGGGCCCAGCCCAGCCTCCCTGCCCTTCTAGGCTTCTCCGAAAGCTGAACCTGGCAGATCACCACCAACAAAATAAGCTCCAATAATGGCCCTGCAGGCTTTGCAGGCTCCAAATGAGGAGGGTGTCTGGATTTTCCTACTTGTGCTTTTAAAGTGTCCCCAGCCGCAGCGTGCGGCTCCAGCAGCGGCAATGAGCTGCCATGGAAACCTCCAAATGCCCTTTTCTGACAGCGGCTGCCTCACACACGGCTGAAGAGCATTCCCTCCCCAAGACACACAACTAGGAAATTACCCCTGCTATTGCTTGTGGGATCTTCTGTGCGCCTGCACTGTTGAGATAAATGGTTTGGAAACCCGTGGAGCAAATTCACCACAAATGAGGTTGGGCACAAAAGCATCATAAGCCAGAAATGCAAAGAAATCCAGATATTCACCACTGTATTTCAGTCTTGTCCTGGGCTAACGAGTTTCCTTCAATAACATTTGCTGCCACAAAGGCATTTCCTGGTGCTATGAGACTTCCAAGGGAAAAAAAGAAGTATTTCCATTTCTTGCAGGTAGACCATGATTCAAATCATCTCTCACCCACGTCTCTCTTTGATCAGGCCATAGCAGAGCACTGTCAGTAAGCCACGAGTCCTCAGCTGAATGAGGCTGTGGGCAAACAGAGGCACGAGAGTGTGCTGAGAGTGTGCTGAGAGTGTGCTGAGCTGCAGCACGGCAGTGGGAAGCAGGAGCACGCAGAGCCTAAAGCTTCTCTGGTGCTGCTGACAGAGTTTGGTGAGCATCCCAAGACACGAGAGCAGCAGAAACCCCACACGCTGCCCAGACTCTCTAATTTAGCTGTTATTGATGCAGCTCGAAATCTACTGGCCTAGAGATGTTATTTAAGAAAAATTAGCAGACACTTAAACCACCTGAGGTCCTGTGTAGAACCACCATCAGTGCACATCTCTCGGCACCCAGAAGCCTTTCAGAGCCTGGCCCAGGGTCAGGGACTCGGGTTGGCAGGAGGCTGCTGACAGCAGAGTGCCCTCCTGGCTCCTCAACTCCTGCTCTGGACACACAGCAGCTCCCTCGAGACGTGGGAAAGGGATTCAGAAAGGCAAACACCCAAACCTTCCCTTGAGTCCTGGAAGAGCCTCCCGTCTCTGCTGTGAGAGCCATGCTCTCATTCCAACCACCCAACCTCTCCACTGAACCTCCCAGCATTTCTGTGGTTTTCCTAAGTTTTGCAGGGGCTGAAGCAAGAGCAGCCGATAAGATCTGTGTGAGTTTACTGAAGCAGCCATCAAGGGAAATTCTGACAGACTGATAAGCAACCAAACGTAATTCTTGCGACAAGAGTTATCAGGCAGTTTAAAGATTAATGAACAGCAGCAGCCCCTGTGAACGAGGCCTCCAGAGCTGTCGGACTCTTCCAGAAGACAGCGTGCCCCATCCAAGACATGCCCAGACAGCAGAAACAGGGACAGAGGTGGGGTGGAAGTACCAGCTACAAAAGTACTGTACAAGACATTCATCACACGGCTTGGCTTTGGGTTTCTTCTGCTTAGTATTCGGGTCATTTGACTTGCCTTGATGAGAGGAGGGAGGATTTCACAAGCCAGCCAGAAATTATTTCAACCAAACAATGCATGAGTGTTGCCAGAGCACATTGCAGGCAAAGCTGAGAGGGCTGGAAGGGAGAGGAGAGGGCCACTATTCATTTGTTTGAGCACAGGGTATCATTCTGGATTTTAGCATTTAACTAGGTGGCCACTGGCACCCTCAGCCTTCTCCATTTCCCTTCATCCCCTCCAAGAGGGCTCCAGTCTGCTCTTCAAACACCATTCACTCCTGGCCATCAAAAGGAAGGGTCCTGCAGCAGCAATGCCTCAGCTTGGGGTACGCCCCTGCCATCCATTCCTTTGTTCCCTTGTTGTGCCTGGCTAATCTGTCTTTAATCACTTTAAATTATCCAGCATTCAAAGGAGATGCCATTTATAGGCTCTAATTGCCAAGCTCCTACCAGTTCTTGTTGCTGCAAAGCTCTTGTGCTGTCAGTCAGAGATGGTCCCTTGTTGCAAGATAACAACACGAAAATTTCACTACACAGAAAGAGAGATCTTGTACAAGATTGGCATCGAATTACCAGAAAAATCTAGAAGTTGCTAATATCTTTACAAAATACAGTATATGTTGGACATACAGAATAACCAAGGCTTAGGGCCCAGGTTTGTCCCAGTGCTCCCTGCATTTAATTATCGTGAGTGTGAAGTCCTGGAAACCCCCTCAGCTACAAGGATTTGTTCCCCATCCCCAAGATCTGAGCAAAGCAATGAGCAGCATCTTCCTTCCCACCACCTGCAGCCAGCACTCAGCCCAAAAGCTCCTGATGGGCTCTGGGAGCAGGGCAGGGTCACACAGGGCCCAGCTTTGTGTCCTTTCCCATGCAGGAGAGCAGCAGAGCAGAGAGAGGGGCAGAGGGGCAGTGCCCTTCCTCCCCACCCCCTGGAGCACTGGAGGCTGCCTCAGGGGTAAGGGTCCACTGCCAGGAGCGGGATGTCCCTCACTGCAGGAGAGGGATGTCCCTCACTGCCAGGAGAGGGATGGATGTCCCTCACTGCAGGAGAGGGATGGATGTCCCTCACTGCCAGGAGCGGGATGTCCCTCACTGCCAGGAGAGGGATGGATGTCCCTCACTGCCAGGAGCGGGATGTCCCTGGTCTGCTGCAGATCCCTCATGGGTCACTTTGGCCTCCTGATTCAGAGGTCAAACCCAGCAAACGTGCTCCAGGCTGATCAAAGGCCAAGTCACTTGGGAAGCCCGTGTGGGCACCTGGAAACATCAGGAATTCAGGTGGGCTTGCATTTCTCGCTCTCTCCAGCTCCCCAGTTCCATGGGTGTCTGTGCAGCCCCAGCAGAGCCAGAGCGCCGGCGCTGGCGGCTGGGAACGCTCTCGGTGCCCTGGGCTCTCCAGCTGAGCAAGTAAGTCCCCTCGGGAATTTTCTTCCCTCAAAGACTGCTTGCATGGAGATAGTCTGACCTCTCCTCAAGGCCTCCGTGGGCAGCCAGTAAAGAAAATTGCAACAAATTCCTGGCCTGGAGTTAGAGCTCTTCTGGGCTCGTTTCAGCCAGGATCTGATTGCTCTTTGCCTGTTTTCCTTTCCTTTGTCGGTGCTTTTCCAGCCCCTTCCCTTCCCGTTCAGCTCCCCCTGGTTAGCAAGCTCTGCCATGGCCAGAGCTCCTGTGACCCTCCAGTCCCCAGGGAGGGCTGCACAACTGCAGCCGTGTCCAGCTCCCCTCCCCAGCACAGACTCAGCTCTGCCTGCAAGACTTCTTACAGCCTCTCTGGGAATCTTCCAGATGCTCCTTTAACTTCTTTTTTTTTCCTGAAGCCTACAGCTCTTTATTAGAATTTGCTCTAATCTTATTTTAATTCCTTCTGCAAAGTCTCTTGCTGCCTTAGATCTACTTTAATTCCTTTTGCAAGATCTCCACCTCTTGTTTTATGTCTCCATTTAAAGTCTTTTGGCCTAAGGTCCTGGGCTCTGTGCACGGCTCGGGTTTGCTCCACCAGATTCAGCAGCAATTCCAGCCCACAGCTTTGTTCCTTTGAAAGCAGCTCCTGCTTCTGATAGCCAGACTTATCCCTGTTTGATCTGGATCAAAGTTTGGGGCCCCACTAAGATGACCCAATTAATAGGAAAAACTGACAAAACACTTAGGCATTTCTCTGATGAAATCCTACTTATTTATGCAGATTGAACAGCCCTGGTTCCCTGAAAAGAAACAGGAGTGAAGTTTCCTTTCTCACAGCTCCAGGCATGCATCAAACAAGACTTAGTCTCCCTAACTGCTGCTTTTAAACTTTTCTGGGATAACCCCCCAGGATGCCCCTCCTGATTTATTTCCCTGTCTCTGTTTTTCCATTCTTCATTCTCCTCTTGCCTAGACTGATGAAAATTCATCAATCAGCTGCCTGGAGGTGTTTTCCTCAAGCTGTACCAGTGAGCAGACAGAAGGAAAGGGACATATTTTAGAGGCAGAAAACCAAGGGGTCAGTTCCTACTGACCCTGCAGCTCCCACCAGTGCAGGCTGGGTGAGTCACTTCTTCCCTTTGAATTACATTCTCCCGTTTCAAAAATGAGGGCATGACAAAGCCTTCAAGAAAATTTTGCTCTGGTTTGGACAGAAACTACAGATTTTGTAAAGAAACAACCTCCTCAGTGTGTGCAGCCAGCTGTGCCAGAGCAGGTGCTGCCCCTGCCCTGCACACACCCTCCACTCCCGGATCCTGGGAGGCTCCCAGCACCTCTCTCTAAGAGCAGGATCCCCAAAAACATCCCAGGTTGCCTGAATTCCCCTGGAAGCAACAGCAGGGGAATTCAGCCATCCTGCAGCTGCCTGGACTTGCAGAGGGGAAAAGAGGGAAGGGAGAAGGGAACTTGTTTTTCTGCTTGTCAGCTTTTGGAAGTGAAACCAGCAGCGTTAAGTATGGCACTGGCAGACAGAAAGACAAGTTTTCACTGGTGGTAAGACCTTAAAAGACAATTGTTTATTTAAACTAACTCAAGGTTACGGAGATGTCCAGTTTGAGAGAACTCATTTTTTCTCCCTTCAAAATCGTGCATCTGAAGTTGCTCAAAGATGAAGCAGGACGGTATGTGCATGTGGCTCCTGCTGATAGTGGGAGGGCAAAGGAGAGCTGGGAAAGATGCTGGAGCCTGAAGAAAAGCAGGAGCTTTCTGTGAAAGAGTACAGATTGGGCAGCACAGAAAGGTCAGCCCTCCCTCCCAGAAAGAACAAAGCTCAGAGGCAGCCGGAGGATTTCATGATCTTGTTACTAGTTTTGGAAAAAAAAATTCAATCTCTACCCTTTGAGTGGTGAGGATTTAAATGCTGGGTTTCCCTAAATACCACAGTGTATTTCCTTCCAGTGGCAGGTGGCTGGGCACGGCCAGGGTGAGCTGGGAACACAGCACAGTCCTTGGCAGAGCTCCTGAGCAGCCCTGGAGCCGTGGTGCTGGTGAGGCCAGCGCGGGAGAAGGGCGCCGTGTCCCTGCAGGGTGCCTCCTCCTGCAGCCCACAGGAGCCAGGGCTCCCTGGGGAGCCACAGCCCTGGCCAGCTGGGTCATGGGCACCTTACTGACCTCTGAGTGCTGGACAGAAGGAAAAACAACTGCCCAGCCTCGTCCTACTTCACCGAGACCACAGCTGGAACAAACTGGTGGTGGGCATCTGCATCTGGGACGTGCCTGCCCAGGCGGATTCCTTGTGCAGCTCCACTAAGCCTTCACCACTGGATGCTCTTTTGGAAGATGCAAACCTTTACCACATCTTCAAATCTGGCATCTCCGTGGCCAAAGGGAGGAAATTTGGAGAAGTCATGTGCCAGAAAAGAGGTTTGAGCCTTTTTTTTTGGAAGAGACTGCCTGAAGTGTGGGAATGAGAAGGTGCCTGGAGAGAGCTTGGAAATTCAGATCTTGATTGTAAGCACAACCAAAATGAAGTCTCGTTGTGTAATTGAAAAGACAAAACTGTCAAAGCTCTTTGGATTTATGGCTACTGGAAACCACCTTCCAACTATTTTCTAAATTGGTTCTCTCCAAAATCAAAAGAAAGCTCTAAAGCTCTCTCTGCAGAGATTTTGCTAAAGAAGAAAAGCACAGTTCTTGGGATCTAAATTTGATTTGTTTTCTCAGGGATTGGGTGATTTTTTTTTCCAGTACAACAGAAAGTGACTGATGTCAGTACCATGGGAAATGGAAAGTGGTTTATATGAGTTAACTCACTGTTTCTCTGAGCTTTCCTTCATGGAGTTACATGCTTGGGACCCTGTCCTGAACAGACTCATGACATAGTCACTTCTTAGAGTCTTTGCAGATAAAATACCTTTTCAATTTGGCCCTTCCATGATGCAGAATGAAAAAGTCTTGAAAACTGTGATAAACCCAGCAGCCTGATGCAGTGACCAGATGGGAGCCCCAGACCCCTCGGACCCCTCTGTCCAGAGGCAGCGTGTGCTGCCCAAGGTGCCTCTGTGAGCACAGAACTGCCTTGGAGACCTTCTGCCTCTGCCTTCTTGGGTCTGCAGGTCCCATCTCACAGCCTCTGGGGATTTTCATTGGGAAGGAGGTGGGCAATCCTCCTAGCACCAGGCTGTTGCTCCAAGCACACCAGTCAAAGGCAGAAAAGATCCAGTGACAGATTCCCAGCCGTTGGATGGTGATTGGGAGTGATAATTAAAAATTATGGAGCAATGCAATGTCAGAAATACTGCATATGCTTTCAGGAAAAAGCCAAATGGCTTCAAACTGGAAATTGTGCTGTTTTCTCTTGCCAGAAAACGTTTGCAATTTTGAACCCATCTTTTATCCTGACTGGTCAAATATCCATATCCCCATAAATCTGCACTGGCAGCCCCAAACAGCTCTGTGCCCTGCACTGCAGGAGCAGGCTGTAGCTACCACGCAGATCCAGGGGGTGAACACAGCCCGTGGGCAGGAGATGGTCAGCAGGTTTTTGATGTCTATAAATACAGGTATTGTGTACACACCTGCTCAGTAAATATATACCTGCAGTCTTTTGGTCCTACAGAGTGAACCACCTCAAAACAATCCCCTATCCAGTGCAGTCTGGGGACACTAAAGCCTTCTACGTGCCACATCCCAGCCTGGAAACCACAACTGTTTCATTTTCCAGCTCTAACAGTCCTGACCTCTCCCAGCCTTTCAAACACTCCCGAGACTCATACTTTTCTCGGTATCACAGTGAGCTTGTGTTTTTCATTCTCATGTGATTAATAAATTATGCTGTACAGATATTTAAGCAGCTCATATTTATTTTTCTGTCAATAGAAAGAGAATGTTTATTTGATCTGGGAGCACTATTTTCCATTGTCTGAATTTAAACTTCAAAACAAAAACTTGAGATATTAGGTGATTTATGAGCCTCTGCTAAAAATAGCTCAGCCCATTGTCATCAGCGAATCTCCCATTTTGCTCTTAGCAGTATCCCAGCAAAGCGATGGGGAAAGAGGAATGGAAGTCCTGGCAAACACTCAGACCTGTGAGCACAGACCCTGCACCCAGCGCTGCTCTGAGCCTGCAGACGCCGTGGGACCTCCTGCACTGAGCAAGGCTCCAGCACTTTCTCTCCAAGAAACACGAACAGCTTTTTGTTCAGGTTATAATAACTCGCAGCTTTAGTTCTTGCGATTCTTTTTCTCTCAGCTGTGGCATCTAATGAGTGAATACCTCTTAATTTAATCTTCACCTCTGGACAACACCTGAACTTCACTTACTACATGGCTCCCTCCCTTCATGAACCTACATGGTACTCCAAGGAAACTATGTTCTGTCCGGGATCTCAGAGCAGAGAGAGGGACAGGCATACGAGGCACCGGACTACAATTCCCATGAATCCCCGCACAAGTATTTCCAAATGATTTCAGGTTTTTCGGGGAAAAAAAAATCCCAAATGATCTATAGGGGGAAACACAGTTTTCAGCGGGCAAACAGCGTTGCTGGCTATTTTCCCAGCACCTGCAGCTGTACCAGCCGTGCTCCGGGGGCCTGGAAGGGCTGGGAGGGCGATGAGCTGCTCGGGGCCAGCGGGAGCGGCCCCTCTGCCGTGCGGGGCTCGGGCAGCACCTGCCGAGGGCCACGGGCCGGGCTCCCTCCTCCTCCTC
>VWZT01014822.1:180181-206980 GCA_013397055.1 Pachycephala philippinensis
TGCCCCTTCCCCGCTCCCATCCGCTCTCCGCTGCCCCTTCCCCGCTCCCATCCGCTCTCCTCTGCCCTTTCCCCGCTCCCATCCTCTCCTTCCCCCCGAGTGTGTCCCCAGAGCGAGGAAGTGGCCAAAGGCCCGCTCCGCCCTTGGCCGGGCAGGGCAGTGTCCGAGCTCCGGCGGAGAGCAGCATCCGCCCCGCAGCGCTGCTCGGGACAAAGAGCAAAACACAACTGGCGTTTACAGGGCGAGGAAGGACTCTAAGGTTGCAGCTTATGGGATAAATCATGAAAAGCAAACAAGCCAGTCTGCTGGCAGAGCCAAAAGCTGGGAGAACAAACCTCTGCCATGCTGCCCAACAGGCTCAAATTCGACAGCATGGTCCCCAAAAAATCAGTCAGTTTGCTTGGGTGCCTAGCAG
Source organism: Pachycephala philippinensis (assembly GCA_013397055.1). Lineage (NCBI taxonomy): Eukaryota > Metazoa > Chordata > Aves > Passeriformes > Pachycephala > Pachycephala philippinensis. The sequence goes on from VWZT01014822.1 coordinate 180,597, forward strand.
GGGCAAACAGGCCACTGTTTCCTGCTGCAGGGATGCTCATCCATGGATGACCTGCCTCGAGGGATGCAGTTAATGGCTCCCACACTGCTCCCTCCAAAAATCCACCAACACCAGCTCCGTTTGCCTGCTCAATGCCAGCTCGGCCGGTGACAGGGTTTCCGTCCCACGGAGATGGGACAGGACCTGTTCTCACCCCACTGTGCTGTGCCATGGCAGGTCAGATCCTGGTTTGGGAGGGGGCTACGGGTCAGGGCTGCCGGGATCATCCCCCCACCAGCAACTCACTGGGGTGGGCAAGCTCATGGTCTCTTTCAATCCCTAATTTCCGGAATACGTCAGAAAACTATAATTAAGGAGCCCTCCCCTTCTGGTGGAAGTCTGCTTGTGTCAACAGAGAGACGGGAGTATTTAGCAGACTTCTTTTTCCATCCTGCTAATTTTAGCCCCTTATATAACATTTCTTTCAATACAACCCAGTTTCTGTAGCCCACTGAAGGAACGGCACTTCTCATTTGTCTTACACCAGTGCCTAAAATACTCCCCAGAGCCTGAGGGCTGGCTCTGTGCTCCCCACCACGCATGAGACCAGCTCTGCCCACCACGCCACAATGGTTAAATAGCCCAACGTGTAGAGGGACACACACACACACAGAGCCAAAGGAGGGGCTGTCCTAGTGCAGCAGCAGCGGGGGTTGGAATAAAAGCCAGTTATCCCTGTCCCACAGGACCCCAACTCCAGGCATCCTCTGGCCAACACCAGCAGAGAAAAGGGTTGAGGAGGTGACACCTCCTCAACCTCCACACGCTGATGCCTGAACCTCCCGGTGAGCACTGAAGCTCCACATGATGATGCTTCAGCTTTCAGCCCTCACTGCAAATTCCCTCAGCCCCTTCCTGCGCTGTCATCTTTGATGAGAAGCGGTTCTTACCTTCCTAAGTAAACCTCAAAGTTTGTGACGCTCCAGAGCACATCAAAAATACATCAAAATAACTCAAACTCCCTTTGACGGACCACATAAAGTTTGCAATTTGCATTTCAAAGCCACGGTAAGGCATGGAAGGCAAAAGCAAACAAGGCAGCAGCAGACACCCAGACCTGTCAATTATCCCGCTGATTTTTTTGCACAAGGCTGGGAGAGCTGCAGAAATAACTGCCTGGGGCCAAGCTCATCCCTGCCCTGGCGCTGCTGAACTCAGTGGCTCTACACGTGTAGACAAGACTTGACTCTTCTACATATTCTTCCATGTGAAAAGGCTGCTTATCCGCATCCCACTGCGGGGCAACCTCGGAGCACATCGGTGTAGCACAGCCGCCGGGTCAGGGGGATCCAGCCACTTAACTGGTTAAAAAGGAAGGAGTTTTCACTACTACTAAGGGGAAAAAAAGGAGTCGGAGTTGCCTGAAAGCACGGAGAATGCCATGGAGATGCCACTGAGATGCTATGTGTGAACGAGTGTCAGCAGTGGGAGCAAGGTGTGGTGGTTCCCTGCGACAACAGGCTCTTCCCACGCTGCGGCTGCGGATCCGTCCCGCGGCCGGGCCGCTCCGGTGCGGGGCAGCCGCTCCCTCCTTTCCCTCCCTCCGTCCCTTCCCCGCTCCCGGCCGAGGCCCAGCCCAGCCTGGGGACCCAGACCCCGCCGCCACCGCTCCGTCCTTCCCTCTGCTCCAAGTCACACCTCCCAGCCTGCGATCCACCGAGGATTTCCAGTGAAGCTTTGAATAAATAACGAGCACCTGATTTCACTTTACAGTAATTAATCTAGGGGATAATGCACTAATTTGCCAATGCTGGGAGCATTTATCTTTTCCTCAGAAAGAAGTTTTTGCTATGAAAGAGTCACTGTAAGCCAATAAAACCTAAACCTCTGTATCCATCTTATGCTAGTAACTGGTTTTAGCACCAGTATGGAAAGGGAATATTTTCTCTGCAGCACAGTGGTGTGGTCCCCTCCCCTATCCAGGAAAGCAAAAGCTTTCTCTCCATCCCAGCATCTCCTGTTAAGATCTGGCAAGAAGACAAATGGTATTTCCCAGTCTTCGTGGGTGACTCCTGCCTTTCCCTTCTCTTTCCTCGCAGAAGCAACAGCCAAGCCTTTGGGCCAGGATGCTGTGCAGCACCTAACTAACACAGCAGGCTCCTGGCCCAGGACTAGACCTCCCAAGCACTACCCTAATATAAATAAATATGATTCATAAAGTCTAACTTCGAATTTGGCAACTCATCCTCTGAACAAAGCTGGTGAGTCAAGCTCTGAAGAGGTGGAACCAGCCACAGCCTTCATGATCGTGTTAGTCAGCATGAAGGAAATCACTGCAGCCGCTCTGACGTGTGAACCCAGCACAGCTGATGTAAGCTTTGGCAGAAAAGTATTTGCATCATAACCTTGAGCTGCTGGACTGTCTCACTGAAGATGATACCAAAGAATGTATTTGTTTCCAGCTACCCAAGCACTGGCACTGCGGTGCCAGCCCCTGAGCTGGCATCAATCAGCACAAAGTGTGCCCACGGCGGGGCTGGAGCGCTCACAGCTGGGACACTGCACGACAGGTGAGCACGGAAAGGAGACAGGGATTGCACGGCAATGGCCCTGACACCTCCCAGGCCACAATTAGAGGAAATGATAAAGGGGCCTTTCTTTCATGGCAGCCTCCAGTTTTGGATAGAAATCATGGGTGGCATGTTACATATGGCTGTCGATAGCTAGGACAGAACCCTGTCAAGATGCCCCTGCAGCACTCTGGGCAGCATCAGCACTGCTGGTGATGGGGCAGCTCAGACTTTGAGGAGAGAGGAGCAAAAAATATGGAGAAGTGAAAACCAGGACAGAAAACTCAACTCACAGCAAGAAAAAGAAACAACTCTTGCCTTGCAGCCTGGCCAATGTGAAGGATTTTGTTCAGATGTTTCTCACATCTGATTAGACTGATCCACCTCAACCTTGAACACAGTCCAGCTATATTTATATCCCAAAAAGAATATCCCCAAAGTCCCCAAGCCGCTCAACACAAGGCAACAGGACTCCCCCTTACCAGGACTTGCAGCTGGGAGAGGGGAGGGAACCTCTATGTGCATTTGCATCACCTGCATTTTATAAAGCAATAAAGAATGGAAAGAAATATAAAATAACGGGAATTTTATATGTACATAAAAAAGGAAGATGGGGTTCTAAGAGCACAGACTGGGGAAACAGCACAATCCAGTGATGCCATTTCAAACAGCCCTGTGAGGGTGCTACTGAAAGGAGGTGGGGCGAGACAGGGGCCGAGCTGGCGAAGGGAGAAGGTGTGAACAGGGGGCGAGCAGCCGTGCCTGGCACAAACCCCGCAGCCCCAGCGGGGAGCGCTGGCCTGGGCTGGGCTGGGCAGGCGGAAACAAAGGAGATGCAGGTGGGGGAGGATGGAGACAAAAGGGGGAAATAAACGTGAGAGCCCAGACAGAAGAGGTGTCAGTGCAGCCACAAGGGAGGCACCAGAGCTGTCACATAATTTAAAGCCTTGAAGCCCCTGGGTTTTGGGTAACTGGCACTTAAATTTTCCCCTTGTGTCGGGCCCGTGGAGCTGCTGCTGCACAGAGAGTTTCTCTGCTAAGGGCAGGTGCCCTCGCTGCCCCGGGCAGCAGCACGGCCACTCAGGGGTTGGAGGGGACAGCACACAGCCTCAGGCGGAGCAGTCTCACTGCCCACCGTGGAGCTGGAGTTCGGGCGTGCTCCCGGAGCGCCCCGGGTGGATGGGCTCGGCGGGGAGGAGCCGCAGAGGTGACGGGAGCCAGCGCAGCCTGGCAGCGGAGCCGGACCCGCCCGGAGCCGCCGGCGCGGGAGCTGCCGTGCTTTGTGTCTCGGCTCAGGTTCTTATTGTGACAAGTGAATCACCAGGAATGAATCTAACAAAGATAGCGTGGTAAACTTAACAGAAAAATTATATCCCTCTGCATGTGTGTTATATTTTGAGAATAAACTGAAGAACAAGGCATTCCTCAGTTTAATCCATCTCCTGGGTTTGCCTGGGGTAAAAATACAAACCCTACAAACAAGCCCTGTTTTTTCATTTCCATTAAACCTGTCTTTGTGAAAGTTGAGACTGAGACAGTCCTTGTTAACCTTAGAAACTTTCAGAAGTACAGACTGTCTGTAGGTTTTTGGTTCCCTGCCTTTTCAGATTGTTCTGTTGGGAAGGATGAAAGGTCCAGACTGATGCCAGCAAGCTGGTAGTGCCCCTAGTACCCCTCATCTGTAGCTCACTTGCCAAGGAGTGACCAGTGCACTTGGTTTGCAGATCCTGAATTTTTCAGTGAGGATATTATGAGGTGGGCCCCATCTCTGACAGCGTTGCTGAAGGATGGAGCATTAAGGTCCTCCTCTGCCCAGCTCTGAGGGGGTATCTGGGGCTCAGCAAGTCTGCTGACACCTCTCTGATGCTGCACGTACCTGTGTCACCTGAAGGCAGCATCTGTGCCTTACAGAAAAAGCCTGCTGAAATCCAAATCGCACGTGAGGAAGTCTGAGATGCTGTGGAAACCTACAGACACCTGTTCTGAAACCAAAACTCCAGACTGGCAAGGACACTGCTCAACAAGGCTGTCCTATCCATAATTACACTCATTTCTAACCAAAACTTCCAAAAACTATAGCAACTGAGGTGAACCATTTACCCAAATGTCTGCTTAAGCTGTTTTCTAACACAAATTCACCTGGGACTCGGCCTCCCCTGGTCAATGCACACAGGGAACCAAATCCACCCTTCCACTGAGGAACCAGGTTTAAACTCAGCCTGAGCTGGTAGGAAAGCAAACCCACCTGCCCTCAGTTTGGAGTGAATGTTGCCATGTTCTCCCTCTCCCACTCATGAGGAGCTGTGAAACCCAAGGCTTTGTGTGCTGGGTTCCCACAGGTTCCTAATGGGAAAACAGCACATTGATGGGAGAAGGCTGAAAAAAGGATTTCAGGGGAGCAGAACAGAAAAAGGCCAATTTCATGGGGAATATTTCTGATTTCAGGTCATGGCTGCACAGTCTGGGGGTGTGGATGGGTGTGTGGGGGCTGTGCCTGTACGGGATGTGCCAGATCCACTGCCCTGCACCGAGGGACATAAACACAACCCCAGACACAGCACTTCAGTATTACAGGAGCTCTATGGGAGCTGACTTCCAGCCTCACTGCACCTTCATCTCCTCAGTTAACATTTATAAAGCTCAATATTTGTGCAGTGTAGTGCAAGGGGAGGAATATTAACCAGAATGTCCGTGGGGCATGCAGGAGAGCAGCTCCTACTGCGGGCCAGGCACCGGCCACCTCCCTGCCATGGGCACCTCTGTAACTCAGGCAAGGAGAGAACCATCAGAGGCAGAGTTTTAGCCCTGGGCATTTAATTCAGGCTCCATGTGCAAGTGTGGCTGCAGAGATAAAGGGCAGCCAGGATAAATCCCAGAGCACAGCGGCTGAACTGCCAAAATGGAGTTAAAGCACTGCCACGTTTCAGTTCTCAGTGCTGAAATACCTGGAAATCCAGCCAAGAAACCAGACTTTAGGGAAAGATCAAAGGATAAGTACATCTCACCAACATGTTTCCTTTTTTTTTTTTAACTGTGATCAAATTTGCGGGAGCAGAGATGGGTTTTAAAGAGGCGAGAGCGGCTGCCCCTCCTGAGGACTCTCCCCTCTCCGCGGGAGCCGCATTAGCTCTGGCTGAAAGAAGTGGCCGTGCCATGACTCATACTTTCCACTCCCCATAATCCCTCTCAGTAGGGTACAGACTTAAGAGTTTTCCTCTGACTTCTGACTTCTATTTTGTTTTAATTTATGCACCTGGTTTGGAAGAGCCTTTGAAAAATCTGTCAGTGGAGAAGAAAGGAGCCTGTTTTATCTGTCTGATGGACAGGCTGAAAAATACCCAGCGCAGTGAAATTCTGCATTACCAGGAAAACAACGTCTGCGTCTACAGCCTTCTACAGGCTGTTAGTAACAAAAACTAAACTACTCCAAATCCTTTGTCAGAACAAGGGCAAAGCTTAAGTGAAAGAATAAGCAGTTCAACTGAGTCAGAAGCGTGTGGCTGACACAAGACAGAGCAAATATCTTTTTAAAAAAGCACACAAATGAATTATGTACAAGGCCATGCTCAGGGGCCCAGATCCCATGTCTGGCTCCCAGTGATAGCAGCAGCAGCCATGCTGGGTCCCACATGCTTCCCGAGCCTCCGGAGCCAGGCACGAGGCAGCGGCTACTTCTGTAAAAGGACTTCTTTTTATGGGTTTTGGAAAGGTCAATAAATAAAATCTAGGTTCTGACATGCCAGCTATTTTAGGAAAAGAGACTTTTTTCCATTGTCCCTGGGTCTGAAACAGGGAACACCATTGCTTCAAAGCCAGTCTGCAGCTGCAGCTTTGTCCCCAACACCAGACTATGTCACTACAGCCGGCAGGTGACACGGGACCTTCCCCATCCCCAGAGGGCCCCAGGTCCCCAGTCGCCGTGGTTCCTGCCTCACAGCCTCTCTGCAGCCTGCCCTCAGTGCGACCCGTGCACCTGCTCCCCAGCAGCCCCCCTCCCAGCCCCACGCTCCCGTGCTCCCCGAGGCAAAGAGCTGTCCTGGGCTCCGCGCTCCATTCCCAGCTCTCGGCTCGGCACGTTCCTGCAGAGGGGAAACACCAACTGCACCTCCTCTCTGCCTCCTGCCAGCAGAGTTCATCTCAAAGGACACACTGCATTGCTCTCATCCTGCACCACAGAGCTCCCAAGGGCAGCTGTCCTGGTGTGTCCCCCCGGCTGTGTCCTCGCTGCTAAGGGACGTCCCCAGAGCACTGCCCAGTGTCCCCCCTCAAATAAAATCCTGCCCTATAACCTTTTCTGCCTCACCCAGAAGATAAAACTGTAACGAGGAAGATTTCCCAGAGTTACTGTTTATTTATTATCATTTTACAGCTCTGTTGGTCTAAGGTGTGTATTTTTAGTGTCTCAGATTGCTTCTTCCATCTAGAGAAATAACAGCGAGTGCACAACATGTGCTGGAAAAACAAACAGTGTCACTGCTGGCCTTCTGGAAGCTTTTGGTAAATAGCTGCACCTGGTTCCAAGTGTACTTTGTTCTAAGGTGCTGGTAGTACCTGCCTGATGTCATGCTCCCTGAGGCTGTTAATTAAGAACATGTTGTGTTTTATTGGTGTTTGCATTTGGGGCTGTGTTTTGAACACATGAATGAATGGTGCCCCTAGAGAATATTATTATTTCCCCTGGAATACAAATTGGAGAAATATATGAATAACAGAGACAGACACTTTTAAAACAGCTCAGTTTATCTGATCCATTTCTAGAAAGTCATATTATCCAGCTGAGAGTACATCAATGATGCAAAATTGCCAAGGTGGTGAGCTATTTCAGGATATTCCAAACCCAAGTAATAACATCTTGGTACTCCTGTGATGGATTTATTGAGTACTAATTCTTCTGCACACCCTTGTCCTGCAGTCAATGAGCAGCTCTCCTCTGAAAAGCTCAGGAGCCTTTAGCATCCATCATCTTGATGACTGCAAATCTCTCTTTAACGGTGCGAGCCCCAGGAATGGTTTGCACCTATATGGGAGTATGAAATTTTAAGAGTACTCCTTTCCCTGGAACTTCCCTGAATGTTAATAATGGGAAGGGGGCAAGAGGGCAATGGGAAGAGATTTAGAAGTCTGCTGGTCTACATTAATGATGGATCCCACAGCTAACATCTGCAGGTCACCTGTGACCTTCACCGTTGTTACTGCTGCTAACATAAACACCTTACTCCACACAAACCTCCTTGTATCATTCAACAAACCCAAAAAGAGCAAATTTGACAGTTTCAGCACTTTTGTAGCCTTCCCCCCACAGTGGGGGAAGCATTTGCTCAGAAATCTCAACTATAACCCTGCTGTTATCTCTATACTTAGACCAGTTTGGCCATTTTGAATGGAGTGTGTGTTGCTCACCTCAAACAGCAAAGAACCTGCCATGCCACCCACACTCCGTGCACCTTTCCAAAGGCTCAGAAGCCTCGCTGCCTGCGTGGTGCCACGCAATGACCCTGAACTGCTCTGGGAATCTGGTGAGGAGCCCTCGCTGTGGGCTCAGCTCAGACAGCAGCCACGGGGCAAGGAGAGGCCTTGGTGCTTTTCCTGCAGCACAGAGCTCGGGTTGAAGACCCAGTTCAAACACTGCAGAACTGCTGGCACTGCGGGGAGGCTCTGTGGGATGAGGACATGAAGGCACCATCAGTGCAGAGCTTCCTCAGGCCTTTACCAGCACACGGGATGCTGTTCATTGCACGGTGCTCCGGAGCATCCCAGTGCCCACTCGCCTCTTACACCTCACCTGAAATCTCACAGACCACAGAGAGCTCCAGAAGTGCTGGGGGAAGTACAAACCAGACCATTAATGCTGCTACACCATCGACTGCTGAACCCAGAGAAACTATTTTTATTTCCTTTTTTTTTTCCCCCTGAAGGTATCAGACAATCCCATGGCAACCAGCCTTTCAGAGTGGCTGTCATTTGGTCAATACAGCTCAAGTCATCAATCAGAAAACCAGGTCCTTTCACCTAATCTGTTTCTTTACAAAGAAGTAATTTGGCCTGTACAGATGCTGTAAAACTGCCCCACGACCGAGTTATTTTGCGATAATGTGCACTGGGGTCACAGAGCACAGAATCTTTTGCTGCATAAGACTTTGATCCAGCCCTAGTGAGTGCCTCAGCCACAGACACGAGGCAGCCTTTGCAGTCCAGTCTCCGTGGCTTCAAACACACAACTGAGGATTAAACTGTCCCACACCACACACAGGAACATCACCCCGGGGAGTCCCTGAGAGCTGCTGGAAGGTAAAGCCAAGCCCTGGCTCCCACCAGCCCCACGGGCACCCAGGAAGCCTCAGCAAGTGCCCACGAGCCCTTCCCCAGAGCCCACCAAGCCCTTCTCCAGTGCCCACCGAGCCCTTCTCCAGTGCCCCCTGAGCCCTTCTCCTCACCCGAGCCCTTCTCCTCGCCCGAGCTGCTGCAGCCACTTGCTGTTGAGAAAATAACATAATTGCACACCGAGACTGAGCCTAAGGAAGGCACGTCGCTTCTGTTGTCAAGGCCCATGTTTCTGGGATTGCTGGCCTACCAGCACTGTGTTTTCCCAACAGAGACAGAAAAGGGCAGGGAAATCTCATTAATGACAGTACAAACAGCCCAGCAGTTGCAACAGGGCTTGCTTCAAACTCAGATCCTGACAGAGACAGATTTTAATGTGCCAGCATCTTGTGCCCCTCACTTGCCAGTTTTGAATGGCCCGAGGTCACTGGTCATTAATTAGAGACAAATTTTATATTGTGACCCTACCAACAGAGGGTGAGGGCTCACGATGCCCAAACTGCCCCACACACGAGCACTGTGAGAAAAGGGAGGGATTTACTCCAAGGGTGATAATGAGAATAGATTTCATTATTGGGAGTGACTGCCCAAGGGGAAAATCTGTGCCTAAATCCAATGCTGGGACCACAGCCCCTGGAATAAAGTGGGTCCATTTCTCTCCCCTCTCTGCATTTTTCTTTAATTCCTTCATTACTTTTCCATGTTTTTGAAGTGCAGAGTTGCAAATGAATGCCCAAGGGATGATCTGAGAGTGAAATCTGAAAATGGCAAGTCTGGGCAGCTTGGAGGGGTGGTAAGTCCTGCAGTCACCCCCGGGTGTGAACACCTGGAAGAGGAGGAAACCAAAGGACACCAATGCTGCTCCAAGAAAAGCCATCAAGAGAAGAAAATAACATGGTGGCTTCACCCAGCATTTCAGGGCAGGAGATAAATACTGAGGCAGCATGATCCATCCTCAGCTGGCCTCCTGGCACTCTGGGGCAGGGCCAAGCAGGACCCTGCTGCCACCACTGATGCTAGGAGGGTTTATTGGTGATCAGTCTCTGACACCTTTGTTCCCCTGTGTCACCGCAGAGCTCCAGGCAGTCTCAGCAGACACCCAGCTCCTCCATGGCACAGATCCCCTCCAGCAGAGCCCGAGCACACCTTCAGTCAGCTTTGGGGGATGTACAGACCTCATGAACGTACACACTGAGTGAAGCCTACGTGAATATGCTTGGCTGAATTAGGCTGCAATAAATAAGCAGCAGGGAAATTGTGTGCAAAGCTTTGGTGCAGGTATTTGCAGCTAAACACGACCCCTGCCTCCCATAAATATGGCACAGACCAGGCAGAGAGCTGGAGATCACTGCTCAGTGTCAACAGATGTGGTTTCTCCAGCAACCTCTTCATCTCAATGTAGGCAGAGGCTATGGCAAACATTGACTGTCTTTATGATAACCACTGCACAGAGTCTCAGCACCAGCTACCTGGAGGCTTTACACGTGCTGGGGAAGTGCTGCTCTCCCACATTTGGCTATTCCCTCTCGCTCACTTCCACACAATCTGCAGGGCAATAGCTTCCCAGCACAGCCTCCCCAGGAAAGCCTCTCTCAGCAGACAGCAGACTCTCATGCTTACAGTCTAGCACACAAGCATGCAGAAGGACACTGTCCAGAAGGAAAACAGAGCCCAGGATGCATATTAATTACTGGTGGCACAAAGCCCAGGCAAGGTTGCTGCTCCATAGTCAGGCTATAAATCTGTCCAAATAGGATTCTGACCACGTCTGTCTTGTTTACATTACAAAATGTTATGGCCATGTGATTCTTCACCTGGAGAGGAAGAGTATCCTTGCACAGCCAGTAAGGGGCTGGGATTTATGACCTGGTGAGGAAGGCCTGGCTGTGCCTGGGGCTGGGCAGTGCCCATGGCCACCACGCTCCCGGGGCTCCCCCTGGGCTCCCCCGGGACCCTGCCCAGCACAGGCTGGCTACAAGCTCCAGGAGAAGCTTTATCCCTTTGTTTTCCCCAGAAAAAAGCTTCAGAATGACAGAAGGCTTCAAGCCCCCTACCCCTCCCAGGCTACTGAGGTAACCCAGCTCCTGCAAGGGCATCCCACCCTCCGTCCTGGGAGAAGCCTGGCCCAGAGACCTGCTGTCACAGGGATTGCTGCTTTCAGAGGGGCCTTGCTATGCGGTTTGGGAGGATTTTTCCCAGTGGGGTCAAAAAGAAGATCTCCCTCCTCTATTGCAATGAGACTGGCTCTGGAACGCCAGTAGGAGGGAGAATCGAGTACTTTCACCAGGGACGGGAAAGGACTGGAGCTGAATGTGGCAGACTGATTGCTGAATTAAGTGAAAAAAACACGTTTCCTTCCCTGCGTTGGCCATTTCTCACAGCTCCTGGGCCCAGCACTGTCACAGGCACAGGCACAAAAAGAAAATGACAAGAAAGTGGCCAAACAGACAAAAACATAAAATAAAATCTGGATTGTTAAGCATCTGTTCCACAGAAATAAATCTCTGTAGGCTTCTTGGATGTTGCAGATGTCACATTAACCTGAAGCACTTAAGAATTTTAACTAGAGGAGGAAAATGCCCTTATTTTTATAGAAACTTCATCAGCACACGCTCCTGGCCTCCTCAGTGAAATGGGTCCTTTAATTGCACCATAATGTGCTCCCTCTTTGCTACATGCTTAATGTTAAGAAGATGCTTGAGACTTGTTGGCGTCCAGGAGATCACTCAAACACTGAGTTATGTGTGTGCTGAAGTTTCCCACTCCTAGCAAGGGTTTCATTTTGCCTCCAGGCAGGCCCAGCTGGAGGCATCAGCTGGATCAGAGCCCTGTGTGTGCCCAGAGGCAGAGAGGGGGGATCAGCTCTGGCTGACACCTGCTCTGAAGAGGTAACTTTGAAAAAGGGTGGGGAAAGGCATCTTCCATCCCTTGTTATTACACGAACATATAGCTCCAAAAATCTTCATTCTGTACTGTGTCCCAAAGGAAAACATTTGAAATAATCCATATTCATTGGCATTTTTAATCCCTCACAAACCAGAATCCAGCAGGCAGCTAATGAAGAAGACAATTATGCAGCACTTCACACAAAGAGCAAACCAGAACAGGTGCAAAGGCTGGAGCATTGCCACACTTGCTCTGTTCTTTGGCACCGGGACCGGTGCTTTACTTAAAATGTATTCACACATCCCAACAGTTTAAGGACTCAGTCTGAAAGGAAAAGAGGTGACATTTAAGATTAATCATTAGCTGTTGACCACCTAAGATACTAAATCAGAAAGGAGACAGCTGGCCAAACTCAGCTTTATTTGTATTCCTTCTGAAGAGCACCAGCAGAAATGGTGCTGCACCAGCAGGGCAGTGAGAACACAGACTGTGCTTGGCTTGCCCCTGGCACTGGGGCTCCGAAGTGCAAGAACAGGGCAAAGGAGCAGTGCCCAAAGGATTCGTGTCCAACCAGACAAGCACGGGAAAAGCAAAGAGAGATTTTCCATCTCTCAAAAGCAAAGAGAGATTTTCACAGACGTTGGTCAGAGGCGCAAGGGAGTGAAAATCCCCTTTTGGAGTTTGTGCACAAAACTCAGAGCAAAGCCATGACCCAGATGTGCCGACAGCAGCCCTGGCACTGCCCAGCACCTTGGGGAGGGCATGGGGGGAGGACAAACCAGAGCAGTGCCATGGGGCTGAGTTCAAGGACACAGAGCTACTGGACTCACCAGAAACACCCTGGGAAGGACAGCAGCAAGGGGGTCAATGGTGAAGGACTTTAACTGAAATCAACAGCCTTTTTAAGAGGTGGTTCCAATGCACTTTTAATGCAAAAGATCATTTTTGTGAGCAGGAAGAAGGAGCCTTCTGCCAGTGTTATGGCTTATTCCCCTGGAAAATGCTAAGGAAAAGAACTATTCCAACAGGTGGGTGATAATATAGGGAACAAGTGATGATCAGATAGCAAAGATATGAACTGCTCAAGGACCTCGTGGAAAAGGAAATTTAGGAAGAGACATAGTTTCCCTCAGGAAAATGAATTACAAATAGAAAGGTTCTGAGTTGCTGACCATTTCAACACACACCCGCACCTCATGCAGCTCACGCAATTACCCTGTTTTTACACACACAGATTAAGTAACTGCTTGTAAAAACTTCAAGACACATTTGCGTATTCCAGCCACCTGATTTACAGGTGAAATCACAGCAGCTGGGGTACAACCCTCCCTCCCTGCAGCCCCCCCGGAATGAGCCCAGGGCAGTGTCAGCAGAGCACTCCTGGGCTGGCACGGAGCACGGGCACGGAGCACTCCCAGCCCAGTTGGAGCACACCACCCTGGGACCAGCTCCCAGCACCGGGATCCCAGCCCAGTGTCAGCAGAGCACTCCTGGGCTGGCACGGAGCACGGGCACGGAGCACCGCCCAAGGATGCGGCTGCTCGGGGACCAGCTCCCAGCACCGGGATCCCAGCCCAGGGCTGAGCAGGCAGAGGCACATCCTGCTCCTGGGGAACATCCCAGCCTGCTGTGGGATCGGCAGTGAGGGACACTGATCCCATACCTTCCCACAGCAGCTTTGGCTTTCTCTGTAGAACATATTTATTACTCGTTTTGGGGTAGCATACACGAGCTGTGAGTCAAGACCCTGTTGTACTTAGTGCTATATAAACACAGAACAAAAAGACAGAACTTCCTACAAAGAGTTTATGGATTAAATTAATTACATCCGTAACTCCTGGAAGTGGCATTGCCATGCCCAAGTTATCTGGACCATGAAGCAAATTTTCCAGAAGACAGTGCAAACTAAGAAGTATTTCACAGCCACTTTACAGAAGCTCTTAAGAGCATCTTTAAAAATAACTATTAAGTCATGTGGGTTTCATTCGTGGCCATTCATTCATAGCCAGAAACTTCATCAAATGCCTTCTTTAGCTTAATGAACATGCAAAAATAATGGAATTGCACCTGCCCCAGTGTTCAGCAGAGAGGAAAGAGAAGCCAAAGACCCCTCTGGTGAGACCCAATACATTTGCCTAGCATGATGAAAATCTGATATTTCAGCAGGCATGTGCTGGAGCTTTGGCCAGGGCTGCAGGTGTTACATGAAACCATTCCCTGGGATTGCAGGAAGTCTAAAGTTACACCTATAGAATAACATTGTGTGTAAACACAGACAGAGCACAAACGTGTCAATTAGCAAAATGCACTCTGATACCTGATGTGCTCTAGAATGCAGCACATCTTATGTTTGGTGGAAATCTCTGAATCAGGACAGCCCAGAAGGGTCCTGTCCTGCTGAGCCACATGCAGGAGCCTGGAGTCAGGAAAGGTCAGAACATACACAGGGAGTGTTGGGTCTGTCAGCACCTTGGGTGGCATGAAGAATGCATGAGGTTCTTGCTCCTGAAAAACTCCCTTTGATGACATCTGCTTCAGCCAAGGCAGGGCTAGTGGGGCCCTGACCAGTAGGAATTAATCATAATTCATAGACTACACTTCATCTGCTTCAAATTTACTTTAAAGGATCAAAATAACAGCAAGTAGCATCCAATATACCTGGAGTTACCCAACCCACCACTTTATCAAAATAAACCAAAAGTAAATGCCAGTCATGTCATTTGACATCTCCTCCATGAAGAGAAATTAGAGGTAGATATATCTGAGAGCTCTCGTGGTACCACAGGATCTTCAGCACTCTGGGAAACTGGGCCCAGCCACCTCCTGGGAGTCCCTCCCAGCACCGACATCAGCTCCCCGGGAGCACCACAAAACCTGGCAGGTCCTTCCCTGTGCAACCCCAGCCTGCTGCTGGGAGCCCTCCTGCCTCACCCTAACAGGCAGCACCTCCCAAAGACACAGCTTCTCTCAGCTGAGCACTGCAGAACCTGCTGAGATCAGTCACACTCGTACCTGGGACGATTAGAGGCGAAGAATAACTGTGTGGTGACTGCCCTGAGTTTAATTCAGCACCCTGGCAGTAGGTGTGAGCTACAGCTGCAAACGGAGGGGGCATTTGCTGATAGAACACTGGTGTATATTCACTTTTCATCTCTGTTCTACCCTAACAAAAACGATTCCTAAGGGATGCCAGCCAAGGCAATGAGACAGAGGTGCTCAAGCACTTCAGTCCAAGGACTGAGAGGCAAGAACCTTAGGTGAGCTTTGCAACCCACCTGTGCAGGATTCCCTAAAGCTTTGTGAGCAGAAGAGAGGAAGCAACATTTTGTGGGGACACCACAAAAACGGTGAAGGCCCCCTGGGTGGTCAGCTGAGGGTTAAAGAGACCCTTTGTGGGATGCACTTGCTGGGCTGCCCCTTGAGGACCCCTCCTGCCCAAGGTAACAAACAGAGGCTCTCTTGGAGCAGGAGCAGTAAATCCCATTGCTGAGGCTGCTTCAGAGAGAGCTGCTGCCACCAGCTCTGCTGCTCTCACCCGGGACACAGGGTCTGCTGCCAATCACAACTTTCTTCTTGCCAGCAAAGAAAATACTGCATTGGTCAAGAAAGTCTCCAATCTGCTGTGTCCAGCCTGTGTCCAACCCCCGAGCTCCAGGGAACAGAGCTGATGCACTGGCAGGGAAACTGCTGGATTCACACCGAGTCCAGCCACGGAATGATGGCATCTGCTCTGCCTTTCTCCACCAGCTTTGCTCTTGCCTGCATCTGGGAGATTTTCTTATTTACTGTTTCCTCTGCATTGTCATGTTTCAGTGCAGATTGATAGCAATAGTTACTGCACCAGGCAGGCGTGAGGATTACTTAATTAATGTTTGTGAAGCACTTTCAGATCCTCACATGAAAGCAGCTAAGAAACGCAATGTATAATTATTATGTATTATTAATAAACTTCTGGCACATTGACAGGAGGGAAGACAACGCTTCTTTTTTTTTTATCCTTTTATTTTCTAAAAAGATTCACTTTTATGCTATGAAGGACAGATTTACCAAAAATTCACGAGTAAGTAAACAAGGAATGAAAGCTCCTTGTTCCACCAGGAAGGCAGACAGCAAACACTGCCTGAGGAAGTGAGTTCCACTCCTTGTCTATCCAGACACTTGAGGAATCCATGGTTTTTGAGAGTGGCCAGATATGGAGAAGTACAGGGACGGTACAGACACTGCTCATAGTGGAAGTGGTCAAATGCACCAGTTACAAGGAGCAGAGGGCTTGTTTAGTGTGTGGTCTCTACAGCTGACAAAAGCACGCACTGCAGGAGCAATGAAGTGTGCAGAGCAAGAGACGGACATTTTCAAACAAACAGAAAAATC
Source organism: Pachycephala philippinensis (assembly GCA_013397055.1). Classification (NCBI taxonomy): domain Eukaryota; kingdom Metazoa; phylum Chordata; class Aves; order Passeriformes; genus Pachycephala; species Pachycephala philippinensis. The sequence goes on from VWZT01014822.1 coordinate 196,724, forward strand.
ACAGCTGTGTCAACCAAGTTTTTCAGAGCTGAGAACGTGCCAGACACAAACCCGATTCCCAGAAATACGAAGAGACCCAATCTCAGATGGATTCCCAGGCAGTTCCACAGAAGTGGGCAGCTCTCACAGGCTACAGCTGCCGCTGGAACGCTTTCGGCTGGGACCCAGCTGAGACAAAGGGGGCCCAGAGATTAGGGGTGAATTGTAACTCTGCCTCTTTCTCCATCACAGATCCTGAGATGCCTCTGCACCCTCTCCAAATAAACCAGGACAATCACACTGCTCTCCTTGCCAAGGCAATGGGAGGACAAACACGATGCGCTCAGACGGCAGGACAGAGAAAGCCAGGGACGGACAGACACCAAAGCTCTGCAGAGAAGGACACAGAGATACAAAAGGGTCCTCAGCTGCTGCTCCTGGTGCCTTGTGCCACTACACGTTTCCATTCCCTGTTTATGCTGCCGTTGGATACTGCTGACCCACCAAGCAAAGCACAGCTGGCACACGGAGGAGATTCCTTGCCATGGGAAGGGTGCTTACTGCAGTTCCTGCCCCGGCAAAGGATTTTAACCTCTTTGCTCACACCTTCAATTTATTCTTTTAGCAAAATGAGGGTTTCTTTAAGAGATACCCACAAGGAATCTTGACTCTGAACATTTGGTAAGCATAATCATGCTTTAGAAACATTTTGCCTATCAGTACCAATGAGAGAGCATTTCTGGTGTTTATGCTGTTTATGTATTGCAAATGAGATTTACAGCTCCATTTTGTTCAAAAATGAGCAAATGGACTTAAGCAAAATAAAACAAAACTAATCTGTGCTTTTGGCTAGAGACTCTGCATGAATCCTAGTCCAAACAGTATTGAAAAAGTTCAGCTCATAATAACAGGAACTGATTATGTACAGCAGAAAAAAAGAACTTTGAAATAAATTGTTCCTTCACTTTGCTTTGACCGTTCACCAGCTTTTGTTAGTGACATAAGTTTTCTATCAGATTAGACAGATACCTGATGGATGTTACCAATATTAGTTGAGTACCAACAAGTGCTTTGGTTTTGGCTTTGCTGTTCGTTTTTCTTGCCCAAGCACACAACCAAGAGCCCGAGTGCTGAGCTAAGGCCACCCTCCCCCACTGCAGTGCCAGCAGCTCAGGGAAGGGTCACAAATCATCCACAGCCCTTGGACCAATGGTCCACATCACTGGACCAGAATAACTGCAAACCTCAGCAAAACCTCACAGGAATCACAATGGGACTGGGAGAGACTGGGGAACAGAGAGAGGAGGAACATGCCAAAAAACGCAGATCCATCTTTGAGGCCAGGCTGAAGGGAGCTCCCAAGCTACCCCCAGCCCATGCTCTGACCCTCTCCCTCCCCCCAGCACTGCTTCTACCAAAGGTGGCAGCTGGGGTGCCTGAGCAGACACCGCTCCTTTTGAGTAACACTTGAGTCATTCCCTACATTTGTTGTGCTCAGAGTGGAGCTGGTGGCACAGATTAGCTCTTAATTGAAAATAAATACCTTCCTTACACAGGTTAATTTTGGTAAAAAGGAATCCCCACACGGACAGACAGGTTTAATACATGTTCATACACATCAATATATACTGTAGCAGATCTGTATTATGATTTATTGAATCATTTCACAACACGGGATTTCCTGTGTGTTACTCTGGCATCTGCACTCCCTTGCTGTTCAAAACACTTTAGCAGCCTCCCCTCCCTGCAGCCAGAGCTGCACCAGAGCACGCTGAAAACACCCCAGTACAGACCTTCTGCTTTTAGATCTACCAGAGGAAAATCTGCTATTTTTCTGTAGCCACTCATCCCTCACACCTGACAAAGGTTGCCAGCACTTTCCCCCGCAGGCTGGGCTTGTTTCAGTAGGAATACCTGTGCTTAAACAAGGAGTGGGTTGTTTTCTCTCTCCATCCCCTTGGATAAAGTGCCAGAGGGCTGCCAGCACCTTTCCCTCTGGAAGACCTCAGTGGGCAGTGCCCATCTATCCCATGAAAGTGGCCTGGTGACACGAGAGAGTGGGAAGCCAGAGTCCCCCCCAGCCCTGCCCAGTCCTCCTCACTGACCTTGGGCAATGGTCACCTCCTCACCTTAAGATGGGGATAATACATATATCACAGGTTTGTCCTGGCCTTAACTAATCCATCTTTTCAAAGCACTTTGAGAGCTTTGCTTGATGAGCACAGACATTATAATACTCATCTGTTCCAAATACATTCAGTGGGAGTTTTACCCTCCACAGAAGCAGGACTGGGGCTGCTGGTGTTATTGGGGACCTAGAAAATAAATCTGCTTGGGAATCTAGTGCTTGGGAGGGCACAAAGGCACAGTGCTTACCTCAGCCCTCTTCCAGGCTATCCCTACAATAAAGGGCAGAATTTCTCATTAGAAATCAGAACGAGACCTCACCAAAGCCTGCTGGTAAACATGTTCAGCTGGTGCCAGGCTGTACAGGAGACAGGAGAGGCCAAAAGAGAAGTGAGGACAGTGGGGAGAAAGCAGAGACCAGGCCAGCTCAGGGGTGAGCTTACCCCAGGGTTTGCAATTGCTGCACTGAGTGATTGGGAACGCCGGGAGGTGAACAGAGGCTGCTGCCCCAGGGACTGAACTCAGGGCCAGGGCAGCCCAAGGATGAGAGGAGAGTGGGGCAGGGAGCCCTGTGCTGGCAGCAGCCCCTCGCTCCAGGCACAGAGCAGCGTGGAGCCCATCCACCCCCAGCCCCAGAGCTCTGCCCCGTTAGGGCAGCCCCAGGAACCCAACCCAGCCCAGGGGCAAGCTGAGCCTCTCCAGGGCCTAGGAACTGAACCACACATTCTCACCACAGTCAGGGTCTGATCCTTGTCTGCCTTAACATGCCAACATGGGTGAGGAGCCTCTTGAGGGAAGGGTTATATTAATGCTTTGCTCGAATGCAGCGGCCCCATTGTGCTTCTGCTAGATCTCTGCACAGAGTAAATCACAGTGACTGTGTTTATTGTAAGAACTAAGTGATCAGCTGTGAACTTTCTTTGACATAAATATTTTGCCATTAGCAATGACAAATAGCAACGCTCGTGTTGTAAAAGTAACATTGGATTATTCCTCTCCATGGGGGCATTCACATCATGAGAAAGCAAAAGGAAATTGTGATTGGAGAAATGGGTAAAAGGAAGAATGTGATGGCAGGGATATTTATCCCACTGTGTAGGACGAGTTAAGAGAAGAATGGATTTTTCCACAGAGCTCGGGAGTGCCTGTGCAGAGCCAGCCCTGGACACTGGCATGGTCAGCACAGGCCAGGGCCTGGCCACAGGGGCAGGTGCTTCACACAGGTGCCTGCCAAAGCCACACCTGCACATTGTGCTCGTTACACCACACCAGCCTATCCTGGGGGCATTGGGCACAACGCTTTTCTTCTGAATCCCATTATTACTAAACCTCTGCAGTTACAGCTGAACAAAACAGGAATTTTCCATTGTTGCAAGATTTTCTACTTTTTGACTGGTGCTGTTGGCACCTCAAACCCTGTCTGCTCTCAGGCTGAACGGGATGGGAGAACACGGGGCAGTGAGGGGAATTAATTTCTCAGAGATTTTTTTTCAAAGGTACAAATGAGAGCTGGTGCTTTAAAAACAGCATTGACTGTACTCCTATAGCACACGTCCTCCAAGGAATTCAGCCCAAGCATGTAAGCTTGTCACTTCCCTCCAGAGGCAGCCGGGCTCTCATGGATGTGGATGCTCAGGCTCAGGGAGTACCACGAACTCACTCCAGGCTCTCCAAGCAGGAAGTTACAGAGAAGTTAAAAATCCAGGAGCGTGCCAACATACACGTGTTCATGCATGCTGGTACTTCATGGGCTGGATGGCAAGCACATCAAAAGAGACACAAGGCCTAACAATTAACTTTCCTTTCATAAATTCTCTGGAGACCACAGAGCTGCAGGCTTGGATTGGAAACAGCTGAACCCAAACCATCTTCAGGCAGGAGCACCAGGCAACTGCCTGCTGGATCCAAGGGCTGGAATAACAGCTCTGGGGAAAGGATCTCCTTTGAAAGGTGAGGATCCCACCTGGAGAGCCTAGAACAAGCTCACTGCTGGCAAGTGCCTCCCACGCAGGATGGATGCAGGACGGATGCAGGATGTGAAGCCATCGGCCAGGCCGTGTTACAAGGACTCCCAGCAAGTCCCTTTAGAGCCAGGAAAGGATCACAGGATACAAGTACCAAGCTGGCAGTTTTACTAGAATTTACAAATTCAGCTGGGAATTTGTGGAGGCTATAAAGGAGAGGAGTTCTGGGAACTGGCAGCACAGCAATACATTGTGGGAAGGTCCACCAGTGAGACAGGCACAGAGGACATTGCAGGGGACTAAACAGAGGAATTAGGGCTCCCCAGACAAAAGATTTAAGTCCACTGGAAGGGCAAGACCCAGAAGGCAGCTGCAGGATGAAAAGAGGTTGATCCAGAGCAGCAGTCATTTGTGTGTCCACAGGACAGTGCTGTGCTAGAAGCCCAGGGATAAGCTACAGACCAAAGTGGCAAATCCCTGAGCCCAGGGGAGAGGCTTTGGAATGAGGCTCTGCTTTTGAGGATCTCTGAAGATAGGAGTTCACTTTGGATGAAGGGAAAAAGTCTCCTATATATAGCAAAAAAGCCAAGGCAGTAGCTGCATCACACTAAAAAATAGTTACAGATGGAGGCAAAATATGGTCAATGTGGCTTTAACAGTCAGACAACATCTGCCCTGTGATGGGACCCTTGGAGACAGACAAGGCATGGCTAAGATGTGACCCCTGCAATTCGGGAGAGGGGTTTCCTCTGCCAAATGCTAAATTCAGGCAGGTTTAGAGATGAATGAAAACTGCACACCATAAGGGAGGGCCAGGAATAGAAAGCCCATGTGGGGGAAGAACGCTCTAGATGTAGCAAATGCATCTCCAAGAGGCTTTTATCATTCTTATTTTGTCACTACTATCAACAATAATAAGAAAAGAGCTTACAGAGCATCCTCCCCAGTCCCGAAGCAATGCATCCAGAGATTAGCAGCAGAGAGCAGTGGGCAGCAGAGAAAAGCTGTTCAAGGAATGTAGAGGCATGCATAATGAGATTACCGAATTGGAGTTGCATGTTTTCAAGGATAAATGTGATATTATTGCACTGGCAAAGGCAGAGCAGGAGCAAGGGAAAAGATGAGAAATAGCCTGTCAGAAGGGAGGGATCACTGCAGCTGAGCTCCCAACAGGACAGGGACAAGTGGGAAGTGGAGGCAGCGAGGAGGAAAGGAAGTGCACATCCTACTTGACATGCAGATATGCAGAGAAGCTTTTTGTAAAGTGGGTGATGTCATCGTGTTTTTCTCAGCCTTCAGGACAGTAAGAGAAAAATAGATGAAACCAGCACATGCAGAGGAGTCTGTAAGACAAGCAGACTTCCCCCCCTCCATGCAACACTAATTGCTCAAATATTGATCAGGGAAATCATTTGTAAGGACTAAAGGAGGAAAAGAAATACTTTCCTCTCAAGAAGCAAAAAGGGCAATGTTCTTGCAGGGTTGCTGGAAAGGTCCAGGTGATCAGAGAATTTCCAGAACCATAGAAGTTAACCTAAGATGTTGAGTTGGTCTAATTTGTTATTTGTTTATACTGGAGAGCATGAACAACTGCAGTCTTTTATGTTTCAGGGTACCACATGGAGCCTAGCTGGAATTACAGCGAGGCTGGTTCTCCCAAGGGCCAGGCAGGTGAGAGACCCCTGGGCCCTGTCCAGCCTTGGTTAGTGGAAAGCAGCAGCTTCCGAAGGGACTCTGGCAAGCCAGGACTGGGATCTGGGCTGAGGCAGACAGGAACCAGCTGCCCAGGCTCAGCCTTGGCAAGGGAAGGAGCAATTAGGATTAAAAGCCCAAACCAGAATGCTGGAGCAGTGCTAACCACTACTGCCCTGGCATGGACACTAAGCCCTGAGGACAAGCAGCAGTTCTGCTTGGCTTCTGGAGAGCTGCTTTTCTTTCCCGACGAAAGGAAACTGCCATGCAACAACATGCAAGAGCTACTCCAGAAAACATCCACACCTCATCAGTTTCTAGAGTAAACCATGACGGAAGTGAGCACCAGAGTCCTCTGTGGTTAAAAATGGATGTTGTGAGTACACCAAAGTACATGAAGAATACTATTTAAAAAAAACAACACCAAGAAACAACCACCAAACTATTCAGATAGACTGGGAGAATGATAAAAATAAGCATGAACATGCAAAAACAGTGATTGCAGGAAGAGGAGAGAGCATCCACAAAGCCTGCAGTGAGTATTTCTCAGGGATATGCAGCAAATAACCACAGGAAATGGGAGAGTCAGATCCTTCAAAAAAAATTCTGAGGTTAGAGGGAGATGAACAGAGAGTTTTATTTAATAACTGCCTGATAAATATTTTTTCATTTGATAGAGGGCAGGTCCCTCAAGTGCTCCATTCTGTGCACAGGGGTTTTCCCTCCGGGCGAGGGGAGGGCAGGGCAGCCCAGCCCAAGGCACTGGGGTGAACTGGGACCAGTTCAGGCACTGGGTGCCCGGTGTGCCCAGGGCCGAGCTGGAGCAGGGCCGTGGGTCTGACCCTCGCAGAGGGACAGCACTGTGGGCACAGCCCGAGGGAGAGCACCTCACCCCTCTGCTGCTGCGGGGAGACAGCGGGGCTGCGGCCCCAGCACCCCCAGAGCCCCCTCCGCGAGCCTGGAGCCCCTCAAGCAGCGGGAATTACAAAATCCAAGAGTGCTCTCTCCAGTCACGTACAGGGCGAAGCCTCGCACATAAATAAGAGCCTGCTTGCCATGAGGTGGTTGGTTTAAAAGCCAGACAGAGTAATCAGAAGATATGGGTAAATCTCCAGTGGATAAGAAAGCAACAAAAACTAAGGTCTGGGGGATTCTTCTTCTCTTATTTGAATGCTATTTTCCACCCTGGGGTACACCACATATCATCCCCTTTAAATAAATAACAAAAATAAAATCCATAAAAAATAAAACCAACAAAAACCACCCAAGACTAAAAAAGGGCAAACCCAAATCCCTGAAAACCAACCAAATAAAAAACAACTCTGTTTAACTGGTCCCAGTATAACCCTGGAGTAAGCTGGTACAGAGGGGTCAGGTGAGGTGCTGTGCAGAAAATGTTAAAACACAGCCAGTGCTGGCAGACAAAGTCCCTGGTTTGGCTTGGGGGGAGATCCTGCACTCACAGCCATTTTCCTGACTTCTTAAAGAGAACATGAGGGTATCTTGTATTTGTTGCACAGAAAACCCTTTGCATCGAGTGGCACAAGTCTGAAGAGAAAAAATAAACAAGAGCAGTTCAGCTTTTCCCAACAGTGGTTTTAGGACCTTGCGTGACATTAAACCTCACAACAGTTTACTTTGTTCCCTTTCCATAGGAACAGTTTGAGCTCCCAGACCTGGCAGAGCAGAGGGAGCCTGGCTTGAGGAGAGGTGACAGAAGTTCCCGGAGGCCCGTGGCCTCCGCAGAAGTGCTCCAGCAAGAGGCAGCTGAGGAGAGCTGGCCAGGAGCTGCCAGGCAGAGGCTCAGATTCAGCACACACAGCCTGAGAGGGAGCCTGGGCACAGCTGGAGGGGTCAGATAACGGGTCAGGCTGCCAAGTCCCTCTCCCTGTGTCCTTCCATCAGAAGTTGAAGAGTGAGTCCAACCTATTCAATACGTGGATTGAATTCTCAGGAAGGCGATCAAAGCAAAGGGCACACTCTGGCACAAGGGAAAAGCTATCCACCAGCAGGGAGCAAATCGGATAAAGAATAGGCTTAGCAGCGCTTCTGTCCCTGCCTGCTAAGCTAATTGTTCATCAGGCCTGTTTGCCCTGCTACACATGAAATGAGTGGGAATCGGTGTTTGGGAACTGCTGGAATATTTGAGGTTTGGGAACACACAGCATCACTTTCATTGCAGTAATGAAGGCACGGAATGGCAGCTTTAAATGCTAAGGGTAATGATGCATTACCATTCCCTCTCAATTAATCCAGAGCCTGCAATGCCGAGTGCACTTACTCCGAGAATTTTCTCAGAAAATGAAGCTAGAGTATTTAATTTATAAATCACAAAAGACACTTATTTGGCAAGAATGACCCTTGCTCATATACAATAAATCATGAACATCAACAGTCTCTAATGGATTTTGAGTCAGTGCCACAGACAGCAAAGCCTGGGGCCTGTGTTTCAGGATTCCAGGACTGTGCCAAAGGAGCCTTATAAATTATTAATGCGTTCATCACGGTGTCATCTGTGCTACTGGAGAGATAGAGACACTCTGGGGCTCTGTTTGTCATTAAAAAAGTGATAATGGGTTCAGCAGGCGGACCATGCCTCCCCTTCCCCTGCCGGGATGAGCCAATCCACACCTCATAAAATCCCTTCCCCAAAGTTTCATGCATGCTCTTGGTTCATGATGTGCAGCATTTTGAGAAGAGAAAAAAAGAGGTAAAGGAGTCTGTCTGCACAAGTAGCCCACCCAAGCCAGACTTCCTAAGGGACGGAGCCAAGGTGTGCATTTGCAGATGTTTGTACAGAGAGAGGCGCGTTACAGAGGTAGCCAGGGCTTCTTGTGGCTTCTCTGCCATACAGTGAGGATGTGGGTATACAGAAAATTCAAGTTTTGGTCCCTACTGCTCAGTCTCTCATGCTTTTCAGTTATTCATCCCACAGTTTTCAACCTCTCCCCCTTCACTTTTGTCCCCATGGTTACTGAATCACTGTGTTCACAGAGCTTTTCCTCACTAAAGAAAATGTGACTAACATGAGGCAGCTAAATTATCAGAGCCAACTCTGACATTGGTTTCTCCCAACATGGATCTTATCTTCAAAACACCTTCAAGTAGATCTGTTCACTGGAACCAACTTCAGAGTAAGCAGCACTTCAGCCATTGACAGAGCTGCATCACTTGTACAGGGAAGACTTGAAAAAGGCTGGAATCAGGTAAAGCACGAAATTCCAACACCAGCTTTAGCAGACACACAGCCTAGGAGCGCATGATACAAATAACTAGGAGATGCATCTCACTACAAAAAAAAAATTAAATTAAGCCCTGGAATGGAAGGCATTATTTCCTCACTGCACCTGGGTCTAAGAGTTCAGGCAGAACTGGCTTCTTGAAAGCCAGTTTGGTTAAGCAGCAGAAGACACACATGTTTTAGGCCCAAAGAAATCTCTATTACAAACTGCACCAACGCAGGCCAGCGGGTAACAAGTCTAAGATGTCCAGCCACAGCAGTCTTTGTCCTCTGACCCACTGCTCAGAGGAACTTCTCCCACACTGAGCAGCCTAGGCTGCCCCAGGGATGCTCAAACCAGATCCCTTCCAAACTACCAAAAACCCCCAAAAACCATTAAAATTCATTTGCGTATGAGAGGCCTTTCTCTCCTTCACTCACAGCATCCATCCAGCCACAAGTGCCCAGACACTAAGGCAAGGGCAGCAGGACAACACCTCAGGTAAGCATCACCAGTCAGGAGCGGGTAGACAACAGATGTGGAACGCTTACCTTGGCCGCTACGGAGGAGTTGGGCTTCTCCAGGAGGTCCCAGAGCTTTTTCCTTTTCTCAGCACAGCAAGTGTTATCGAATTCCTCCCCTTCCCTTTCCCTCAGGGTCTCTGCTTCTCTCTTCAGCTCCTCATTCATCTGCTCTTTCTTCTGGTGGTAGCGGGCCTGGCAGCAGGACTCCAGGTAGATCTCGTCCACCCCCCAGTAGTCCAGCTCCTGGCTGAAGGACAAGGCGCACATCTCCTCCATCATGTGCAGCTTACCAGTGCGATAGAAGTTCAAGATAGAGGTGAACGCCCCGGGATGCCTGTCGAAGAAGTACTCGTTCTCCTCCAGGTTGTAGTCATCGCAGATCTCCATGAGGGAGTCGTGCGTGTTGCAGTCTCTGAGCTTACCCAGCCTGGTCCGTGGCAACCTGTCCAAGGTCCGCCAGAGAACCTCGTGGGCCAGCCCCCCCACGTTGAGCTTGACCCTTCGGGAGCAGGCCTTGCTCCTGACGATCTCGGTGGGGTCCGGAGGCAAAGAGGTAGTAGAGCGAGATCCATGCTTATTCATCCCCAGAGGCATCGCTGGTCCCCCTCGGGCTGGACGCGGCAGGGTGCGGCGCGGGGCAGGGCGCGGGGCCGGCTCTCCTCCCCTCTCCTTCCCCTCCATGCCCCGGAGCTGCAAGAGAGGCCGCGCGTGGGTCCCCGCCCGCCGCCCCCGCGAGCTGCGGGGGGGCCG
>VWZT01014822.1:207960-226960 GCA_013397055.1 Pachycephala philippinensis
TTTCCAAGGCCTTCCTTCCCTCGGCTGCGGCTCCTCACTCCTACCTACAGCCAGCGCCGGAGCCGCGTCTGCGCCCGCCCCCCAGCCCTCGCTCCGGGCAGGCACAAAGGGAAGCTCCGGGGCTTCCTGCCGCTGCCTCGGCACGGGGATCAACAAGTGCAGCCCGTGGCTCCGGCGCGGCCGTGCGCGGCTGTCCCGGCGCGGGGCGGGCGGGCGGAAGGGTCGGGGCTGGGGCCGGGCAGCTCCACCGTGAGCTGGAGCCCAGCATTGCAGCGCCCGGGGCCGCTCCGCGCCGGGCCCGCTCCCCCGGCCCCCTCCCTAGGGCGGCGGGGCTGCTCCGGCAGCTCCCGGGGCCAGCAGCCGCGAGAACGCGAGCGGCGGTGTGTGCCACCGAAAAGCGAGGAGCGGAGAGCGCCAGGCAGCCCGGCAGGGCCCCCGCCGCCTCCCCGGCGATTCCTCGCCGAGCCGGCAGCAGCGGAGCTCAGGGAGGTTGCTCATCACCCCGCGTGTGAGGGCGAAGCGGGCCCTCGCCCCCACCCCGACTGCCCCTCTTGGAAGGAACGAGCCCGCAGCGATGGTTGCAGATATTTGCAGAAACAGACAGGAGGAACAGTAGTGGATCTCTGCTGCCGATTAGGACTATAAATATAGCGTAAAGTAGCATTTACTAACCTGAAAACACAGCAGAAATGGAGAAAACGGTGACTTTCCAGGCAAGAGCACAGCAGTCGAAGTATTCCTCTGCCAGGCTGTCCCTCTTGTCTCTTTCCCTCACTCCCACCAGGGGAAATGGCCCTCACCTGCAGCCTGGAGCTCCGTTAGTACTAATTAGTATCACTTAATGCAGTTCACCTGTTCAGGCTGATGCACGAGGGGGGTACACAGCTGTGCCCTTCTCCTGCCTTGATTGCTCGTGACTCTTGGACTCTAGTGACAGTTCCTACTACAACGTTTCTGAAACAGGAGCCTGGTGTCTGATTTTTTGTGATTAACTAGGAAAAAATACTCCCTGTGCTGCTTCTCCCCATTTTCTATGCTTCTCTCACCCGTGCCTGGCTCCTGATGCCCAGTGTTCTCAATGTCAGTGCTAGACTATTGTATTTGGTGTTTGAATGTCTGCACCTTCCTTAGAGGTCGCCTTCTGAAATTCCAAACAGTGCTTTTGTCCAGTACTTCACACAACTGTGTATCAGCTGTATATTTAGGAATTTCTTACAAGAAGCTGGTCACTACCTTCCTTTTGGAGATGAGGAAATTAAGATATAGAGAAGCAAGATCACCCAGAAAGGGGTGGAAGGAAGAATTGGGAATAAAACCTGTTGACCAGCCTAATCCCAGCCCAGTGCCCCTCCAGTGAAGTAGCTCCTCCTACCCCATGAATACTTCTAATACAGGATAGACATTAAGACAATATTCAGAGCACTTCAATTCTCCTGTTGCTTTCTCATCATTTCACCTCCGGACCATGTTTTACTCCTCTTACAACAGAGACAAAACCCGTGATGGGGGCTAGGAAGAAAAATCCATTAATGATTACAAAACGCTTTGAAACTTCCAGCTGGCAGGTGCCATAGGAGAGCAAAGGTCTGTCAGCACTGACCTCCCGGGCTCATTATCTCCCCTCGTGATGCAGGGAGGGAAAGCAGCCTAATGCAGGGAGATGCCTCAGATTCACCAGTTAAATCACTGGGAGAGAGGCACCTTGGCTTTATTAGCAGGGCATTCGTATTTTCCTGCATCACTCGGGCTCCCCTGGCACTGCCATTCCCGTGTTCTGCCAAGAGGCTGGAGAACCAGCCCTGGAGGGGGGACAAGGAGGGGAGTGGGGCAGCACAGGCTCCTCCAGAGCTGGGAGCTGCCCCCTCCCCACGGCTCCTCTGGCCAGTGCTGAAAATGGTACTGAAGAAGCTGGGAGAGGGAGCCCTGCCCAGGGCAGTCCCTCCAGCTGGCTCTGCCTGGGGTGATCCACGAGTCTGGGGAGAGGAGAGGATGTTTCCACCCCCAGGACATCTGTTCCCTGCAGCATTTCTGTCCCACACGAAGAGTTTGTCAGCAAGGGGCAGTGCAGGCCTGAAGATGCAGAAATGTGCATCCTGCTCGCTCTTCTCCAAGGTTATTTCACCCACTCTTGGTTTGGATACACATTTCAATTGATATTTTTGTACTCTGAGCTTTGCAAACTTAATTTATGGTTTGTTATTTCCCCAGCCTATGGAGCCAGACAAATGTTTGGATGCAGTTTGTGCAAACCCTGTTTCTCTCCAGGTACTACAGCAGTTATTGACGAGGAAACACCTTAAACCCCAAGTACGTCAGAGGAAATATGCAGAGCACAGCACAGATATGTTCTCCTGGGCTTGCATTCAGTGACATAGACATATCTGGATTTCACTGCCAGGCAGAAGAGGTCTGTAAGGCAGTGTTTGCTGAGCTACAACATGAGAGGGAAACAGGCTGAGCCTAAATGTGGAAATAAACATCCCTCTGCTGATCTGCAGTGACTCCTCTGCCTGCATAAGGAAAAGTATCACATCTTCCCAAGCACCTGCACCGTATGACAGTCTGGCATCTTCCTGTCCATCCTGTGAAGCAAGAGGGGAGGCTGGTTTACATCGTTTTACTGCTCAGGGGAAAACAAAGGGCTGTGAGAAAAGGAAGGCTCCCAGCCTGCCTGCAAACCAGCGCTCAGCCCCGTCACAGCGACGGCATGTGGGACAGAGGGTCTCCCACAGAGACGGGAGCAGCAGCTTTGGTGGCCCCTGAGTTTTGGCTGGTTCCCCATTGCTGAGTTTCACATTCTGAAATGAGCTCTAAGATGTAGCAATAACCCATATTGTTCTTGCAGCCCAAGGGCCTTGTACTTGTCCTTGGGAGTGGGAAAGGCAATCATGCACAATAAGCTGCCTCTGTTGCAGAGTGTTTCCTATTATGTCCCTTTAAGACTTCCCTCAGTTTCCAGGGATTTTCTTTCCAGACTGGAAACACTTTAGGTACAATGGAGATTTTCTTTTATAGCCCAAAACTCTTTCCCTTAAATGGGGAAAAAAATTACCAGGTTTCTTGGCAGAGATCCATAACAAGTGTTGAAAAGTGCAAAAAGAACTGAGACAGATAGTGCTTATGCTACTGAGAGCCCAGGAGCATGGAAATACTGGAATACCGGGGGAAATACTAGAAGCAGACAGCAAATTACAATCCAAGAATGAACCTTAAAGAAAGAGAAAGAGTTGAAGTTTTCAGCTTGTCTAAACTTTTTGAATGCATTTTGAAGTCCCAGGAGTTCCCCAAACCCCCTCGTTCCAGGCTGGCTTCCCTCCCTGCTGCTGCCTCGAGGGGTTGCTGAGAGCTGCACCCCTGCTCGCCTGGCACCACTCTGCCAACAGCTCCTGCTGCCTCCTCACCCTCGGGCTCCTCTGGCCTTCGGGAAGAGGGCAGGAAACGTGCCACTGCATATTGGTTATCAGAGAAGACTCTGGTTCAAGTTCCCACAAAGCACATTCAGAGCCATCCCCCGTGGCTCCAGCTTTCTGCCTTTCTCAGGATGTGTATTTCCTCCCGTGCATCTATTCCATCTCTGTCTGTGCTCACTGACCACAAGTACTGACCCCGTGGCTCCTCTTCCCAAGGATGGCTCCATCAGACCCACCTTTCCTCTTTTTTTGATGAGGATGATTCTGAGGGGTTGTTGGAAGCTGTGGAAGCACCAGCCTATTCCCTGAGGTGTGTAAAACATCACCTCCTGGCTGTGTCTGTCTTGCTCGCATCAGGTTTAAGACCAAATACAATTGCTTCAGGAACGAAAAATACACAGACCTTTCTGCTGGTTGAGGAGTGAAAAGCCCGGTGGGCCGATTTGTCCCTGTCACCCATCTGCTTGGGAACTTGCAAAAGGATCTGAGAAATTGTCTCCTACCTATCAACACTGTAGGCCAAATACTTGGGGCCCCAGGTGCCTGTCCTTCCCTGGAGAGACCAAGGGCAGCAGGACTCCCCCAGCCCCTGCACCCGTGGAGGGGCTGTGGGATGTTTCCTCCTCTCAGCTTTCACTGCTTGGGCAGGGCTGGCTCTGAGGGAGAAGCAGTGCCTATAATCTGTTATCTAACATTTAGCTGTAAGCACCGAGCCCTGGGAAGCAATTGGGCTTGCCGTGTTATTGAACAACTGCGGATTTATTAGCCCCTGAAAGGCTGAGGGCTTGCATCCATCATCATTCAGGAGGGAGGGCAGCAGAGCTAGAGGGGTCAGCCAGTCTTTGCAGCCGTGGCCATGTGGCCTCGTCCATCCGGCCCCTTTCCAGCTGCTGGGGATTGCAAAAGGCCCTGCAGTCGTTCAAACCTTTGGGGCTGTGGCACATCATCCCCACGGGACTGCAGGCAAACAGGGTCCTGGACCTAAAGGCAGCAGCATTCCCAGGAATTCACAGGAAGGGGCCCTGCCTGCTCTCGCTAAGCTCCCCCAGCTGCCAGAGGGATGCAGCCATGGGGGCAGTTGCATGTGGGGAAAATCTCCTGCCCAGCCAAGCGTGGCAGTGAAGTGAAGCCCCAGCTCTGAACAGAATGCAAAGAGGGAACTGGGTAAACCTCGTGAGCCTGCCCTGTTTGCTGGCAGCCCTGTGTGTTGCACACAAGCTGGATTCAGAGGCCGTGGGTGCCGTTTCTCTCCCTGGCTGGAGGAAGCCTGACTGCTTTAAGCAGCATTCGGAGAAGCAGCCTGCTCAGAGCACATCGCCACAGGCGGTGGGGCTGCTCAGAGGGCAGGAGTGCTGAGAAAGAGCAGCGAGGGAACAAAAACTTCACCTTCCCCTATCAGAGAATGCACAGGCTCGACTGCTCCAGGAAAGGCTTTGGCAGGAAGACTCCAAGCAGTAGAGCTTAGCAGCTGGGTCTCCTAAAGAGCTCCCAGTTCCAGCCCCTGGCAGCATCTTCCTTGTGCAGCTGAAGCAAACACAAGTGCTGTTGCAAAGGAGCAGGAGCTCTGGGATGGGGCTGCCCAGTCTTCACAGCACGGAAGAGAAATCAGGTCCCCTCCCTAAAGAGCTTCTACCTGAGCTTGGGAACAGAGCTCCCTGAGGTGGGAGGTGGCAGTAAGGTAGCTGTGACCTGAACGTGTTCCTGCTGGGACTGACTCCTGCCCCACACACCCCTGATTTCCACCCCGCCTATCTTCTGCCCAGCTCCTCTTTAACAAACACAGGCTGAGGGCTCAGCCTTAGAGGCAAAGCAAACACTGAACTCAGCCACAGACAAAATCTGCTTCATGGTCTAACGCTGGAAAAATGCCATCAATTGAATGTCCTGAAGCGCAGAGAGTTTCCTGAGGATAATGAGAACAAGAATTGCTCTGCTCTTGCATATGTGGATCCTAAAAGTGGATATGCAGTCAGAGAGCAATCTCACATGGTTCCTGGGAAGAAAGTACCATAATACTCCCTTTCAGACTGAGGGAAACTGAGACTGAAAAGGTTTAAAGCAAGCTGCCAAAGGCGCCATGGGATGGGGAATGAATGAGCAGCTAAATGTACTTTAAATCTGAAGAGATGTCCATTAGTGATTCCTACCAAGATTGTTTGCCTTGTCCCTGTTACCGCTGACAGAGGCTGTTGCCGTCAGTGGCAGAAGCTTTCATGAGAACTGCACATCGAGGTGAGAATCAAGCCGATGGGAGTATCCAACAGGTTAAGCTTTTTATGGCTCACCCTTTATGACAAACTAGCAGAAAATAGGCAGGCCTTGAAAAAAGTTTCAGAAGCGAAGCCCTTCTTGGCCACTCCCTGATCTCAATGCCCCTAAGCCTTGAATAAACACTCCTCCTCCTCCCCTCCATTCCAACAGTAAAAGCTGGAGCTGCTTTGGGGTCAGGAAGCCTCATGCCAATGGCTATGAAGGGACACGACAAGGAGGGGGTCAAACTGAATTTCAAGTGACTCCTTAATGTTATTTCCAGTGCTGAGGAAGCCCAGCTTCCCTGGGGACAAGGCACGGAGGAAAGGCTGGGCAGCTCGTGCCAGCAGTGGGGCTGGCTTCTTGCGGGAGCCAGCTTTGATCTCAGTAACATCCAGCCACAGCACAGGAATAGCATAAACTGTCTCTGGGAAGGGTCACTTCCAGCCTTTTTTGGGTTGTTTTGCATCTGTAACTTGTCTTTAATAAACTACATTTTAATTTGGAGGATTATGAAGATCATTTTAAAGCAGCTTATCTAACACTCTGTTCTCCTTCCCTGTTTTTCCCCAAAGTGCTTGTGGGTGATGCAGAAGGCTGCAATAAGCCTTTCTTGAAGGCTGTCTCGGATTAAACTTCTTCACATGGGACAGCACTACTCCCCATGAATTTTAATGAGCTCTTCCAAAATGCCCTTTTCGCTGTACGCTGAGTTCTGCAGGGGAACAGGATCCAGCACCAGCAAACCCGAAAGGACAAACGAGATGTAATGACACAAACTGAGAACCTTGCAACAACCTACCAAAAACGCAGCTCTGCTTCCTCGGTCCGGGCAGGAGTGGGGGATGCTGAGGGCGGAGCCGCAGCCCCAGCTCCGGGGCTGCAGGGCTGGATTTTCGCGCTGCGCTCCTGCACAGGGCCCGTGGGGAGCAGCAGAGCAGGGCTGGGAAGAACCAGTAATGGAGCAAGGAGCTGCCTGAAGCTGAAGAAATCTGGAGAATGGAGCCATCTGAAGATCACATGTTTTGGATGCTTGTCTGGCCCCTCTTTTAGGGTGCCAGTGACATTTTTCTTTCCCCTTGGGATTTGCAGCCTGGACCCCTCCTAAAGGCAGATCTGTGTGCTGCATCTTCCAGGGCATTTCTTAGTCTTCACTTTGTTTTTCAAAGATGCAGCTGGAAAAGGTGGGAACACAGCAGATTTTTTTGTTTTTTAGAAATAGCCCAGCAGTGAGCACTTGTCCAGAGAGCAGAGACCCCTGCTCAAGTCCTTCAGCTAAATGCTCTCCCCATGCTCAGCTGCTTTAGATTTAGGCACCAAAATTCTCAACAGCCTTGCAGCAAAACCTTTACCCCAGTATCTGACCCAGTCATCCCCTGCCCTGCTGAGACTCATTTTCTAGCATGACTAAACATCTAAAAAGGTCAGCAGCTAAGAAATCTCTATCCTTTCTGAATTCCAGCATTGGAGTGCTCTAAAAAGCATTTTTCTGTCCAAACTCCTCATTACAGCACAGAATTCTGGTGAACATGTCGTTTTCTGCAAAAAGCAGTTGCAATGCAGTTCTTCAGTGAAGCACGAGGCTCCTTCTGTGCAAAGGGCAAAGGATGTGGCAAGGCATCCTTGAAATCCTGGCCTGTGCTCCTGCCAGCACTGGAGGGGTTCAGCAGAACCCAGATCCACTGTGGAGGACAGAAATTCCTGTTGCCTAGCTTTAAGCAGATGAAAAGATTGGGTCTGGCCAAGCTCCCGAGGCTCTGCAGGGGTGAGGGCCTCGGGGAGCAGCTCCCACCCACCTGCTCTTCAAATCTCTGCTGGCTGGGGAGGAGAGGGGTCCCAAGGGAGGGGGAGCAAAGAGCCCGGGTTAAGCAGCAGCACCGTGAGCCCAGGCTCAGGAAGCCTCCCTGCCCCAGGCGGTGGCACGGCGGTCACAGGGGGCTGTGGCACCTACGGGGCAGGGGCACCCAGCACCCAGCCCAGCCAGGGCTGAGCCCTCAGCCCCCCAGGGCACGGCACAGAGGGCTGGTTCAAGTGCAGGGGCGAGACACGGGCACAGCCTTTGCTAACTGCGGACCTCCTGTCCCCAGGTCCTCCCTGTCTTGCCGACTGCAAGCTTCTGACCACCCCCCATCCCCATGGTCCCTGGCAGTGAGGTTTCTCTCCCTTCTCCCAGCCTTTATATTCTGTCATTCCAGTAACCGAAGTAACACCAATACAAAGATTCCTCAGGATAGTCATAATAGAGATTTGTATTTTAAGAGAGTTGTCAGGTACCTAACAACAATACAAAGATTCCTCAGGATTGTCACAATAGAGATTTTTACTTTAGAAGCGTTATCAGCTACCTACCTTTGTCTTTTTCCATTCATTAAATATTAACAATATAATTAACAACAGCCAACGTAATTCAAAATTTAAAAGGCCCTCAATTCAAGCTGTTAAGCCCCATTAAATCAGGAAATCCCAGCAAACTCCCAAACTTGTCAATAACCATCTTGTTTGAGAAGCAAGCAGCTTTTTCAGTATTCCACAGTTGTTCTCCAAAATACTGTGATGGCCTTTCAAGTTCAAGCTTAGCCTGCATTTTAACCGAGCTCCCTGCTGCTGTTGGTCTGCAGAACCAGGCAGGGCCCCCAGCCACAGCCCGGGCAGCCCCTGGGGCTGTGAGAGGCTGCTGAGGGGTGCCCCACTCCCAGCTCTGCCCCGGGCATCACGGCAGCCCGGAGCACCGAGGTGCTCTGCCCTGGCAGCTGTGCCGGGGGTATCAGCTCCCTCGTCCCTCTGATCCCCCCGGCGTGTGCTGCCTCTGCTCAGAGGCCACGGCTCACCTGCTGGAAGGAGGGGGGTTTGCCCACCCTCACACACCCCCACCCCACCTGTGGGAGGCACATATGGAGATGTTCTCTCCAGTTTTCTTCAACTCCCTCACCCTGTCTCTATTTTATGGCACATTCACAAAGGTCAACCACCGTCTTGCACCAAAAAAACAGAGGTGAAGAACCGAGCCCATCCCAGCACTCACTTGGCCATCCTCCACATGGCTGCTCTTCTGTCTCTTTTTCCCTTGCACATAAAGAGTGAAGGTGGTTCTTCATCAAAATCAAGAGAGGTTCATTAAATACCTCTGCTCTGCAACACACCAAAGCCTCCTCTTCAGCTCCAGTGTGTGTGCGGCTGGTCTTTGCCTGCCTTGCCCAGACCAATCCCTGTGATTTGGGAAGGGCTGTGCAGGGGGCTGAGGAAGCCAAGCAGCAATCCAGCTCTTCTGAGGAGCAAGGACAACACAAGTTTCATTCCAGGAGATCTTAGGCTCCATAAAGCAGCTACAATTTATTCCTAGCCTAAAGCTATTGGTCCTGCAGGGGTGATTTTCAACTTTCTGCAGTAAAAGTCCTGATAAAATGTGAATTGACTTTTGGGGTGCTACAGTGGCTGCACAAACCCTTCCTGCTTCCGAAGGAGAGGAGGAAGGGAGATGGATGCAGCAGTCTGGAGGCTGATGTGGGCTGAGTGAATCTCAGGGGCTGCAGCTTCAGGGAACGTGTCACCTCTGGGAGCGAATGCCCATGGTCCTGGGAGCTGCTTTTCTGTTTAAAGCAGCTAATAGCCCCCAGAACCCCTGAAGACAAGGGAATTCAATAAAGATGCATTGTAAAAAGTCAGAATCAACAATGTGAACAACATGTCTCAGAGTATCTGTTCTTAAAGCATCTGTATTTGTGGATTTCAATTTAGTAAACTAAGAAAGGACAGTTCAATTTTGCAAAAAAATGACTAAAACAAGAGTTTCCCTGCGGAAAAAGTTTAATTAGGATAGGAACAGGCACAAATAAGCAGCATTGTCTGGGGAACCACCCAGGAACTTCAGTGGTTTGCTTTACAAGTCTTTGCAGTGCTATTTGAAACCAAACCTCCCAATCGTTTGCTTAATCAGGAGAAATGTGATGCTCCAGCCCTAATATGGACTAAAGCACATTTTAGGGGGGTGACTTTGTAGATACAAACAAATCCTTTAGCCTGCTCACAGTTTCCAGGTTTAAATTCAGTGTTCTGGGATCCTGAAGGAGCACCCCTCAAAGAGAGCAGGAGGCTGTCTCAGCAGGGAGCAGCTGGAAAGCTGCAGCCTGGGAGGAGATGGACCTTCCAGCAGCGCCTTGCAGGAGGGCACCTGTAAACATCCACAATCACAGCCCAAGCAAGCCCCAGTCCTTCAGTGCCTCTGTGGCACTGAAATGGATGAATGTGCAAAGTTAATTGCAAGTCACAACCTAGAGATTCTGACAGTGGTTTTCCCTTGAAACACATCTCCAGGATGAGCTCTCCGGTGTTTAGCTACTGGGAATGACTGCAGAGCACACACAGCCCCCCAAGCACCCTCAGACACAGCCTCAAAGCTGCAGTCCCACAGGTACAAAACTGTTAGAAACAAGGCTGGGGTTGAGTGCAACGGTTTCTACCAATTCATCATCCCAATGCACTGGTCAATTCATTGGTTGGGTTAAAAAGTAACGATTCTCAAGAAACAGAGAGGTGGAAGATGAGACCCAGGTGATGGAAAGCAAGTCCTTGCTGTTTCACTTAATGTTCAGTTGATCCTGAACCCTGATGTCCTTTCTCTGGCTGTGATATCCCAAAGCAGTATCTTTCCTCGTCAAACCCCAGGATTTATGACCTAATGTCTTTCAAGTCTAGTTCAGAAGAGGTCAACAGAAGGAAAATGCATCTAAAAGGATAAAGGAGTCAGTGCAGAAGAGCTGCCTCCCATTGCTGTATTTGGGAGGTACCTGCCTGACCTGCCCAAGTTGTTCCGTATTCAGTTACTTGTAAGTTTGCCAAAGTTAAAAATGCTCAGGTTGGAATTTTCCACCATTTGTTGGTCTCTAGTTGGAATGAAAGGCCATTTCAGGAAAGTTAGCTACTGTCAATGACTCAATCAGGAGAAAATTACACAATATTAAGAGGGATAAGACTGTTATTGGAGATGGTAAAGAATATGGGATTCATCTGACATTTACAGGTCGCACTTCTCTGTAGATTAACAAGGGAGAGGAATTGGGATTTTATAAGAAAACCTTAATTTTAGCATTTCATACCAATCAGCAGCCTTATTTTGTAATCCAGGTATCCTTCTAACAAACTAACAGAATGAAATTACTTCAGCTACACCATCACAATGAAACCAACACAGCACAGCCAGGATTCTGGGAGATCTCCCTCTATATTGCACCAGTAAATAATTCCTGCAGTTTAGGGCTCTTCCTGATCTATGGTATAAAACCCAATATTTAATTAAATAGATAAACAAAAACTTCTAAAAGCATCTACACAATTTGCTGAGGAATAAACATAAATGTAACAGATGGTTTTGCAGTGTAATCATACACTGGAGATGCGAAGGGCATACAGCAAATTTTCCACATGATGACCTTTCTCTCAGGCTAAGGGACTTCAGCTGAATTCGGTACCCTCCGTGCCAGGAGAGCTGCACTGTGCCCAGCTGGATTCGGTACCCTCCGTGCCAGGAGAGCTGCACTGTGCCCGGCTGGATTCGGTACCAGCCCTGCCAGGAGAGCTGCACTGTGCCCGGCTGGATTCGGTACCCTCCGTGCCAGGAGAGCTGCACTGTGCCCAGCTGGATTCGGTACCCTCCGTGCCAGGAGAGCTGCACTGTGCCCAGCTGGATTCGGTACCCTCCGTGCCAGGAGAGCTGCACTGTGCCCAGCTGGATTCGGTACCCTCCGTGCCAGGAGAGCTGCACTGTGCCCGGCTGGATTCGGTACCCTCCCTGCCAGGAGAGCTGCACTGTGCCCGGCTGGATTCGGTACCAGCCCTGCCAGGAGAGCTGCACTGTGCCCAGCTGGATTCGGTACCCTCCCTGCCAGGAGAGCTGCACTGTGCCCAGCTGGATTCGGTACCCTCCGTGCCAGGAGAGCTGCACTGTGCCCGGCTGGATTCGGTACCCTCCCACCCCACAGCCGCAGCTGCTCCAGCAGTTCAATGTTTTCCACTTCTCCAGGGGAATCTCTTTCTTCAGTCCAACCTCCCCGAGGATTTTCACTGGGCCAAACTAGAATGTGGGGCCCACTCACTAAAGCTGTGAATGGAACAGAACCCCCAAAGTCACGATCAGTGGGTCTCATGACCCCACACACCACACATTGATGTAGAGGTGCCCCCATTTCTGACCTTTGGGATTCTACAGGTGGCAGCAAGGAGGGAGCAAAGCCCGCTTGCTCTGTGTTGCAGAAGGAAGGACAGAGCAAGCGGGGCTATGGGGTAAAACCGGTTCTATATTTAAGGGCTGCATTGGGTTGTTATGGCAACAGGAATTCCAGCCACCACCGCGGGCTCCTCCGACGCCTCCCTGCCATCCTCTGCAGAGCCCAACTTTGCATCACGCAGCAGCCTCCTGCCTAACGCTTGGGCTGAAGGGGAGGGGAAAAAATGTGCAACTCATCTTCTCACAGAGAGCTTTTTCCTTCAGAAGTGGAAAGCAAATGAGAACGGCTTTAATAACTGCATATGTATACAGGCACCAAAACCCAACCCCAGCAGCAAAAAGGTTCAGACCCTCTCAGCTCTTGGGGCCCACAGGAACTGGGAGCCCCCAGCAGGGCAAACCGAGCTAGTGTGTCCCCAGGGGGGCAACCACAGGGCTCCTGATGTGTCCTGGGGCGTGTCCCGGTGGGGTGGGAATGATCCTTCTCCCACCCCTCAGCAGCACAGACCCGGGGTTCACACACACCAGCAGCTGCCGCTTCCCCAAGCTTGGTTTCTTTTGTCTGACTGGTGAAAGTCTGCATTTCATCCACACATCCATCTATGTACTTATATGGTCCTCATCTCCACCATGTCCAAATCTCAAGGGCTACCAGGACATTGTTTGCTTTTTTTTTGCAGCTATCATGCTGGAATTCATAAACAGAAAAGCTGTGTGTGAGACACATGCCCTGCTACTACAGCCTCGGCTGGAGTCCTGCATCCAAGTTTGGGCACTGCTCATCAAGGTCAGGGCCCAACTGGCGAGAGACCAGAGGGCAGCAAAAGGAGTGACCAGAGATGTAGAAAACAGCGTCTGAGGAGAGGTGGAGGCAAATGGGTCAACTCATGGAAACGGAAGGCAGAGCAGAGATGGGGTAACTGTTTTCCATTCATAAAGGGTTTCTGTAGAAGATAGCAATGGTTCCTGTTCCTTGTCTGCTGGGAATTGGACAAAATATAGTTGGATGGGAGAATCAGGATGACGGTTGGGAAAAAAGGTGTCAAGCCCTGGGGTAGTTTGCCCAGGAAGAATAGGGAGTGGAGACATCATTAAGGCTTTAAAGAAAAAGATCCTTAAGCACCTGTCAGGATGGTCTAGACATATTGATCTCGGCTTGGTACAGGAGGATGGATTAGGGTACATCTCCATGTCCCTTCCTGCCACACTGTGATTGTTCTGTGAGAACCTCACATGTGCATTACAGTTACACACCCCAGCAGCCACCTACAGCAGTAGGAGTCATTTTGGTTGCAGTGACCAGAATTAGGGCTGGTATTTCAGAAGGCACCTGAGGTTTTCAGTGTCCCCTGGACCCATGTCATGTTGCTCATCCAGCAGTTCTCAGCCTGCCTTTGCATGGCCACACCAGCCTGGGAGCTCTGTGTCCCAGCAGCAGCACTCAAGGGGTGTCTGCTCCACTTCCTCTCAGTGATTCTCCTTTACCTTAAACTGGCAAATCCTGTTGTGAATTTATCAAGCCCCCTCTTAGAAATGGCTGTAATACAACAACACATTCCTGCAGCCCATCAGTTCCTAGTTTTCAAACTGCTTCTGCTAAACAGGCTTGGCTGTTCTGGAATTAACAGCATGTTAACACCAGCAAGTCAATCCCAATGGGGTGACTGCTGAGCAACAGGGCAGCTTGAATCCCAACTGATTTGAATGGCAAACATTAAAAAAAAAAAAAAAAAAAAAAAAAAAAAAAAAAAGTTGAAAAAAAGAGAAAATGAAGAGTTACTGGTAACGAAAACAAGCAGAAGAGGGGCACCTGCCCAGAACAGCTGCATCATCCAGCTACACCCACACATCAGCTTTGCAGCATGTCCTCTGCTTCCAGTCACTTCTTCTAATTCACCTTGAACTGCTGCCATGGCTGAAGGAAACTTTAGGAGAAATAGGAGAAGCCATAGAAAAACACAGGACCTACATTACCCTAAAAATAAACACCCGAGAGGACTCAGAGTTATTCAAAGGTGAGTAGCTGGAGTGAGCAGAGACCCCATAAAGCAGCACATGGGTCAGTGGCCACACCACCGTGGTGACAAATGCACGGTGGTGATAGAAGCCACATCCTTGTTCACACGTGGCACCAAGCCCTTCAGTGGGCTGTGAAACAGCCTCTTAACAGCAAAACCACAACTACTGCAATGTAAGACTGGGAGGAAAAGCAGCCCATCAGTGGTGCAGCAAAGTATCAGATGGACCAGCTTGGATATTTTTGTTCTTGGTAATAAATAAATAAATAAAATTGTGATGATTAAGTGGAAGCAAAATAGCACCGTTATCGATACATGTACCTTTACAGTACATTAAACCCAAGTAATTTAAAGACCAGAGCATTTTATATGAATAATTAATTCTTTTTTGGTAAGCACGATGCCACTATAGTTGCCTAAATTTTCAAAGAGGGGGTTGCTTTTTGATTAGAATATGGTCATTACAAATGCACGTGAGTCTTTAATCATTCATGTTGGAAGCAAGCTGACTTGGTCATGCAACAGAAAGAATAAAGCAGCTCTTATCTCTCTCTAGATCACACCCAGCAAACCTCAGGGCTGCAAATAAGCAGGGAAGTCTGCCTTGTGATGAGAGCATGTTTTCATCCCCTGTGCAGCACAAAGTCGTCTGGAAAGATGCATTTGCTGAGGTCAAACTGAGAAGAGAATGAAGTGCTGGAGAGCCAATGTGCTGCAGAACCAACCTGCCCCAGCACCAGTCTCAAAGCAGGTTGTCCCCAGCAATTAGGGATGTTATGAAGGTGGACAACCAGAGTGCAGATGATTTCAAAGGGTTTAATTGCTTTCTTGCTAATAACACTGCAGGCAACCGCCCTCTCCCTCCTTCCCCGGATCTCTGGCTCGGTGGGAGAGTCCCAGCTGATTTGAGGGGTCTGGACCTGGCCCAGGCAAGGGCAGCGCACTGGGAACCTCAGCCCCAAGCAGTAGATATCCCGGGTATCTCCCAGCTGCGTTGCTGCTCTGGCTTTTCAGATGGAACTTTCCGGAGATGCTTCCTTCTCCCCTGCATGGAAACAGAAGCCGAAATTCGGGTGCTGACATAAAGCCTTGCTGCAGTCACTTTGCACCAGGTTTGCCCAAATTAAGCATCCACAACTCGGACGCGAAGCCCAGACGGATGCGGGCAGAGCGGTGCCCCCGGGCCGTGGCACCGAGGCAGCGGCTCCAGCCCGTCCCAGCAGTGCCATCTATTGCCGCACTCGGCTCTATCGCAGGGAGCCAGCTCGGGGCAGGAAAGGAGCAGAGGGAAAAGGCTAATTCCCGCCAGGAATAAGGGAAACTTCCCAGTTCACCCACACACTGCTCCGCCTTAGAAAAGCTGAGAATGTTTAAAATATCTGTGTGTGTTAGACCACACTAATCTCAAACCCTGTGATATCTGAGAGCCGAGTTCCCCATCAGAGCCTGGGATCCATAAGGATCAAGTCCATCTCCAAGTCCAGCTCCCTCAAGTCCCAGCAGGAGAAACCATTGTCCTTGAGCCAGCAGAAAGCAGCCAGGAAAACAGAGTTCAGTGAGTCTTCACAGCCTGTCCGAGCTGTGGCTGTCAGCCTTTGCATCGTGGAAGGGTGGGGAGCGGCAGTACAGCCTCACACTGAGGGCGCTGCAGTTTTAGATACACCTCAAGCGAAACATCCATTCTCCAGATATCTTAAAGAAAAAGAAAACAAAGCCCCCAAAACCCAGCAACAAAACAGCAGCTGAGTTTCAGAAGCCTTACCCAGCACTCACTGCCAAAGGCTGTTGGGAAGTGTCGGTCTCCATCCTCCTCCTGAAGCACCGCCAGGAGCTGGCGGAGGCAGCTGGGGATGTGCAGCTCCACACCCAGCCCGAGCAGGGCTTGGGCACCCCACCGAACAAAGAACAACATTCCACTTCTTCACTTCAGTCAAACATTGCAGCAGCTTGTCTCGTCCCTCACACATCTTCCAATACTTTGTCATCATAAATTGACTCTGGTTCATATTAACTAAAACCCTCTCTTGTTCAATATCTGCTTTGAAAAATGTTGACAATAAGCATCAGTTCAGAGTAGATTTATACCCACGGACCATGTGCAGCACTGGGATGAGTTTCCCAGAACATGAACCCAAGTTTACCAAGTAAGAGCATGAAAAACCACAAGAACTGGTTCACATCATCCAACTCACACACGGCAGATACACGAGGGCAGCGGGAATCCAACAACATAAACCACAGGCAGACATTGCAATGCTCACAGATATGGAAAAAAATCATGGACTGCAGTGTCTCAAGAGGACAGAGACGTTGAAAGGACTGCAGGATCAACTTTAAAAATTCACCACATCCTAAACTGCACCTGCTGGGACACAGGAGATGCTTCCAGGGGATCAGCTGCTGCCACTGGCTTGCACAGGGGTTGGGAGCAGGGATGAGTGAGTTAAGCCTTCAAGACACCTTGATTTTCCAAGAGACACATTGTTCCCTGCAAACTTCCCACCGGGGAAAAAACCTCTAAAGATAGACTCGTGGGATGTGCAGAAACACCTGTCTCCTCTTCCAAATGCCTTCCCAGATTGTCCCAGCTTACATCCCAACCTCCTCCTGTGCAGTCCGACACCTGGCTTTTGGGCCAAAACAGGCACGGATGGAAAATAGGAGGAGCTCAAAAATGCTCAAGCTTTAAAAGAAAAAATTCTACCTGTTTTTTTTTTTTTTTTTTTTTTAAAAAAGCTTTGACATTGTTTAAAGCAAGAAACATGTGTTGATAAATATTAATAGAGGACTAACCAGAAAGGTAAAATAGCACAAACATGAAACATAATTTTTGAGTTTCAGGACAGGTGTTTCTCTTCAGCTCAGAACTTTCCCCGGTTTTGATCAGGGCACAAGAAGATCCCCAGCAGACCCAGACCTGCTTTGTGAAGGGGCAGTGAAAAAGGGGATCTTTACTGGGCAGGCGAATTAAACAGCTGAAAACCAGTTACAATGGTTTGTTCTTGGTAGAAGGTGACAGCTGCAAGAGCAGGGATAACTCACCCAGGGAGACGGGGAGGGTGTCACGAGGATGTCTGCGAGCACCTCCCAGGCCAGGCTTCACCTCATGCCAAGAAGCAAAAGCCACCAGCTGCTTCCCTGCTGGCTGCCCCACGCCCTGGGTACGTGGGGACTTGGCTTCCTCTGCACTTGATATCTCTGAAAAACTGGGGTTTCTCCCCCTCTGGCGAGAACTGGGCCCCGTTGTTCCCCAAGCAAGGAGAAATCAATCCCGTGTTCTCCAGGAGAGAGCGGGTGGTGCCGTGTGTCGGTAGGGACACAGCGTGGCAGCCCCGCGGGTGGGGACACGGGGACACACAGACACAGGGACACACGGACACAGGGACACGGGGACACACGGACACAGGGACACGCGTGGCAGCCCCGCGGGTGGGGACACGGGGACACACGGACACAGGGACACACGGACACAGGGACACGCGTGGCAGCCCCGCTGCCGGGCTGAGGGCCGGGGCCGCTCCTCCCGGCCCCGCCAGGGAGCGCTGTGGGAGCGCGCTCCGCCGCCGGCCCTGCCCTCGGCCCTGCCCTCAGCCCTCGGCCCTGCCCTCGGCCCTGCCCTCGGCCCGGGCCCCCCCACGCCCTGCTCCGAGCAGCAGGCCCGGGGCCGGGGGACAAATCAGGCTCGTGTGGGGCCCTGCCCCATCGCCCATCTGCCCTCTGGGCCGGACGGGGGCCGTGGGCACCGCTCCTCACCACGGTGGAAGCACAAATTGCTCTGCCCGGCCGCGCTGCTGAGTGCCCGGTTCGGGTGGCACCGAACCTCCCGCCCACTGCAGCTCGTTGAGATAAGGGGGCTGCGGCTGTGAGGGGCTCGGGGGCTGCCCTCCTCCTGCTCCCCCCGGGCGGCGCGGGGCTGAGCTCTTTCTGTCTCGCCCCAGGGTCCCCGATCGCTCACCAGGTGTGGCCGGGCAGGCCGCAGTGCAGCCCCTCGGCAGTGCAGCCCCTCCTGCGGAGCGGGGCCCCCTCAGGCACCGAACGCCTCCGGCAGCGGCGCGGAGGGAGCTTGGCAGGGGCTCCCTCAGCGAAGGGCTGCCCTGTGCTCACCTGCTGCCCCGCTCTCCCCAGGCAGAGCCCCCAGCTCTCTCCATGCCCGGTGCCGGACTATCACCGGCTGCTGTGCTGCCATAACCCCCGACCGTGGCTCATTTACCACCCGTACACAGGCTCTAAACCCCAACAGGAATGAGCTCTGTTAAGCACCGCATCCTTATCCCACCTCTGTGCCCTAGGACTGGCTGCTGGGCCCGGGCGTCTCCAGGCTTTTCAGCTCAGTCACCTGTGAAACGTTTCCAGCTGCAGCAGTGGCTCTGAATTATGAATGAATGTGCTTTGTCAAGGGCAGGGCTGCGCTCAGGCTCAGGGATCAGCTCTCAGCCCTGTGCTGGAGGCTGCTATTGATAACAAAGCCCCTGCCACACATCTCCCCCGGATGGATCCGGGGCCATCCCCCCAATAATGCGATTAGCTGCTCAATGCGGTCGGAGGG
Source organism: Pachycephala philippinensis (assembly GCA_013397055.1). Taxonomy (NCBI): domain Eukaryota; kingdom Metazoa; phylum Chordata; class Aves; order Passeriformes; genus Pachycephala; species Pachycephala philippinensis. Next base: position 226,405 of record VWZT01014822.1, read on the forward strand.
AAGCGGTGCTGGGATGAGGGTGGGGAGGCGGAAGCCTGGATGCCCGGGAGGGATTCCTGAGCAGCACGAGGCTGGCTGCATCGCGCCCATCCCGGGCCTCTGGCCGGTGCCGTGGAAAACGCAAACCGCAGCAAGGCGGAGGTGTGGCGGCATGGACTGCGCTGGGGCCATGGGCTCTGCTGACGCCGGGGGGAGGCAGTGCCCATCCCGACACCTGCCGAGGAAGAGCAGGGCAGGGAGGGTTTGCCTGGTCCTGCGGGAAGCGTGGCCCTGCCGCGGCTCACACTGGCCCCGGAGCAAGGCACCTGCCCCAAGGTGACCCGCGGGTTTATGGCCGCCAGGAGCCTGCTGTGCAGGTGAGCAGGTGGCCCCAGCCATGCGGGCGGTTGTGCAAGAGAGCCCCGAACGTGCCACCGCAGCCGTGGCCTTCAGACTGCCCCTGTGGCTCGAGGCTGCGCTGACGGAGATTTCTCAGCCGTGTGTCCGGGCATCCTGTGGTTCTCCCCGGCTGACCAGCCCCGCCTGTTTGGCTCAGACACCGTGGCCCACCCCCCCG